>QEPC01000801.1:6391593-6429135 GCA_003113815.1 Sphenodon punctatus | reverse complement strand
CCCTCCCCCTCCCCTCCAACACAACCCAACCCTACAGGGGTCAGGACTAACAATTTTTTGGGTTTGTTTGTTAAGAATAATTTTTAAAAAGACAGCATGACAGGCCCCCAGCCCGGCCCCGGCCCACCGGGAATCCTCCCGGTGCATTCAATGGCCAATCCGCCCCGGTCTCTTTCAGCAAATCTATACATTCCTAGCACAATGTGGCTCTAATTTCAGCTGGTAGCCTCTAGTTGCTATCATAATAATAATTAACTGTAAAAAACAACAACATGGGATACTATTTAAAATTGCTCCTACACCTGCTTTTTACCTGTTCCAGTAAGAATACAAACACAGTGAAGGTTTGCACATTCATTTTATATCTGCCGAAAAGCTTCCATTCCCTACTGACACCTCCTCCACTAACACCACACGCATATTAGCTGTCCCATTTTCCATCTACAGTTAACTACATCAACTTAACCTTAGCTCCATCAACTAAGAGGTCTAAGAGGTAGCTCTACACAGAAGTAGGACTGAAGGAAAATGGATTCCCTGTACTGTGTATTCTTTGTACAGACAAGATGTGTTGAGCTGTTTGTCATGCATGTGGGAGCAATTACATATATTGGAATATTTTGGAATGATTGCCTGGCTGAGGCCATTGATCGGGTGGCTCCTAGACGTCCACTCCAGGTGTTTTGCCACCGCAGGTCCCCATGGTTTACAGAAGACCTGTAGTCAGTTGAAGCATGAGGGAAGGCGGATGGAGCGACGGTGGCACCATACTCACGCTCAAGGTTATCAATTACAGCATAGAGTATTTTTGAAGACCTATGCTATGGCAGTGCGGGCAGCAAAGTAACAGTTCTTTGCTGCTCTCATAGCGTCTGCTCAGTTGCATCCAGCAGAGCTGTTCCAAGTGCTGAGGGGGTCTGGTCGGTCCAGCCTGTCTCTGCCTGGAACCGGATTCATCCAAGGCCCGCTGTGACATGTTTTCGTGTAGTTTGTGGAAAATTGCTCGCACTGAGCACGACTTCGACTCCACCGTTTTAGAGGCCGTGGTGGAGCCAGAGGTTAGGAATGCCCTGTCTGGTCAGCTTTTATGGGATGAATTTCAATTGGTGACACCTGCTGAGGTGGTGGATGTGCTGGGGTCTGTTTGGGCCACAACTTGTGAATTAGATTCTTGCCTGTCCTGCTTGGTGAAGGCCACCAGTGAGACATTGGTGCTGGTGATCAATGCCTCCCTTCGGGAAGGGAGGGTACCAGACTGCCTTAAGGGAGCTGTGGTCTGGCCGCTCCTCAAGAGACCATCACTTGATGTTGATGCCCCATCTCTTCCCTTTTTAGGGAAGGTTATTGATCAGGTGTTGTCCTGTCAGCTGCAGGTGCATCTGGATCGCACCAGTTTTCTTGATCCTGTGCAGTCTGGCTTTTGGCCGATGACCTCCTAGTGGAGCTGTATATGGGTCATATGACCCTACTGGTTCTACTGGATCTATCAGTGGCTTTTGATACTGTGAATCATGAGATGTTGGTGAATCACCTGTGGAACCTGGCTGGGGTGACGGCACCATTTTACAGTGGTTTAGTTCCTACCTCGCTGAGAGATCTCAGCGGGTGGCCCTAGGGGACTGTACATCATCCTCTGGGGGCCTCCCTTGTGGGGTCCTGAAGGGTTCCATTCTGTCCCCTCTCTTATTCAGTGTGTACATGCAGCCGCTTGGGGAGGTTGTGCACAGCTGGGGGGTGTGCTGTCATCAATATGCAGACAACACTCAGCTGTACCTTTCCTTTTCAACTGACCCAGTTGAAAAGGGTCAGTTGAAACCCTTTTCAAGGGTTTTATTGCTATACTGGTGTCTGGTCACTGCAGAGGATTGGATGGGTTGAACCAACTGAAGCTCGATCTTGACAAGACAGAGGTGATACGCTGGGGGGTGGGGGTCAGTGATCTGGGGGAGGTGACCCTGTTATTGGGGGCATCCGTCCTCAATTTTTTCCATCTGGGTGGAGCCTAGACACGCAGATGTGCCTGGACTTGCAGGTGTCAGCTGTGGCCAGGATCACTTTTCACCAATTACATCTGGTGAGAATGCTCTGCCCATATGTCTCAGACTCCGATCTCACCACTGTCATCCATGCATTCATCACCTCAAGGCTGGAGTACTCCAATGTGCTCTATGTGGGGCTGCCCACGGTGACAGTCTGGAAGCTGCAAATAGTGCAAAATGCAGCGACCCTGTTCATGGGAACGGGCCATAGGGAGCACATCCAACTGGTGCTCCAGGCATTGCACTGGCTGCCTATCATCTTCCAGGCCCACTTCGAGGTACTGGTCTTGACCTATACATCCCTACACAGCCTCTGCCCCGCTACCTGAGGGACCACCTCACTCCCTGGGTTCCAGGGCGGCCTCTGCAGTCATCCGGAGGTGCCCTCCTGGAGGTCCCACGTTATTGGCAGGTCTGGATGGACAGGAGGGTGTTCTTGGCAACCACGCCGGCGCTGTGGAATGTCCTCCCGGTGAAGGTTCACCCCAGCCTGGATCCTCTGACTTTCCGCCGGTGAGGCAAGACCTGGATCTTCTGCCAGGTGCTCGGCATTTGGGGGAGGGGAGGGTGGGATGGGTTAGATAGGTGGGAATTTGGTTTGATGGACCTGAATTTTGTTTATTATTTTGAGTTTTATGGATTTATGGATTTTATTATTGTTTTATACTGTGAGCCGCCTCAGGATGCCATTCTGGTGAGAGAGGAGGAATGCAAGTGAATGTAATAAGTTTCCTGCTCAAAGCAGGTCTTCTCAAATTCTAGTCTTGT
Source organism: Sphenodon punctatus (assembly GCA_003113815.1). Classification (NCBI taxonomy): domain Eukaryota; kingdom Metazoa; phylum Chordata; class Lepidosauria; order Sphenodontia; family Sphenodontidae; genus Sphenodon; species Sphenodon punctatus. The sequence continues at coordinate 6,426,328 of QEPC01000801.1, read as the reverse complement.
GTCTAGCTAGGTCCCAACCTCTGAACATTATTGTAAAGAACCTCTCTGCCCAGGAAAGTCACAAACCCAGCTTCCATGAAATGAGTTGGATTAGGCAAGTGTAACCACTTCTTGTTCTATTCAAGTGGTAAGACTTTCCTTTAGGATCTCTCTTAGCTTCTAAAACTGTTGAGCCAGGCAGGGTATTCACCAATGAGGACACTCAGTTCATGAGATTCTTTGCCATGGAAGCAGATGGGTTTATAATTTAGCCATTAGTTTAAACTTGTTTTAATTAATTCTAGTCTGAAAAAAAGGAGGAAGATGTTCCTAAGCAACAGAGAGAGCTATCTGAAAAATTAGAACAAAGGCTAATGATTCCAATATCTTTCTTGAGCTATAACTCCATGTAGCTTTTGGCTAATTGTACTGGGATTCTCCAGGCAGAGTCAAGAGATCCCATATGTAGCTTGATATGTAACCTTTGAAAATGTTGTGAGGGTTGTATGTTACAATCCTTAACTCCGTCTGTATTTTTTAACAAAAACTAGAAATGTATGAGTTAAGTAATCCAACTGGATACTTGGATTCTTCAGTGTGTAATGCTTTTTCATGTCCTGTTCAGCAATGGAAATAAAGACCAGCACATTCTCTAATAAGATGTTACAATGTAGGTGGGTTTGCTTCTAGTGGGATGCTACTAATATGATTCATACAGCTAAATCCCTTTGTATTGTCACTATAAAGCTGGCAGAGCTAGCTCACATGCTCTAAGAGAAACAAAATGGGGCCAGTCCCAAGCCCCGCGGATCCTGTGTGCAGCCGGGCACAAACCACATGCACCTCCATTATAGGCACATTGTGCCTTGTGGAAATCGCGCACATGTGTGTGGGCAGGATCCATAGACCTTGGGATCAGCCCCAATGCCTTTATCAAAATGGCTTATCTTCAAGTCCTCATTGTTCAGTTTGAAAAATTAACTGAATTCAACAAACAAACAGAGATTTTTCTTTGAAGACTCTGAAGACAAAGAAGAGCTGAAAGTCTCTCTTCAGTCATCAGGCAGAACACTGCTCTCTCCATCTGGTGCAGCATGGACTTGCGCTATCTGATACAATGCTGACTCATAAGCAGCTCTCTCTTGTCCCCCAAACTGGGAGATTTTATACAGAGCTCCTGTGATTTATCCTTCACTTCCTTCTTTTGTCTTACTTCTTTTGCCTTGATGATACATGTATCATCATCTTATCATCCTACACCAGCAGAATTATTTTTAAATTTATTTTTAAATTTATTTTCAACGTTTATCCCAAAGGCATCTCGAGATGGCTAACAAAATGTATAAAAACACACAGTAAAACCATAAAATACAATAATCAAAAATATAAATAAATAAAACTAACACAAGCCAAGAGGTCCCAAAATAATTCTCCCCACCCCATTACCTGTCCCAATCATTGAAAGCTTGGCAAAACAGCCAGGTCTTACAATATCTGTGGAAGGAGGGCAGAGCCAGGCAAACCTCCGCCGGGAAAGAGTTCTACAGCTGTGGCGTGGCCACTGAGAATGCCCTCTCAAGGGTCGCCACCTGGTACACCCGGAAGACCTCTAAGAGGGTGTCCAGCTGACCACAGGGGCAAATCCAGGACCTGTCTCACAAGTAGGCGGAGCCCAGTCAGGCGGGGCCCAGGCTGTATAGGGCTTTAAAGGTAAGAACCAACACCCTAAATGGGGCCCGGAAGACTATAGACAGCCAGTGCAGAGAACAGAGCACCAGTGTTATGTGCTCCTGACAGCCCATCCCCATCAGGAGGCAGGCTGCCACATTCTGCACCAGCTGCAGTCTCCGGATCATCACCAAGGGCAGCCCCACGTAGAGCTCATTACGGTAGTTCAGTCTTGAGGTGATGAATGCATGGATGATGGTGGCAAGATCAGAGCCTGAGATACAAGGCTGAAGACACCAGACCAGATGCAATTTACAAAACGTACTCCTTGCCACAGCTGCCACCTGAGCATCCAGGCAAAGCTGTGAATCAAGGAGTACACCCAAACTCCGAACCTGAGGGACCAAGGACAGAGGCACCCCATCAATGATGGAAAGCTCCATCCCTTCCCACCAATATCACCTCCATCTTTTCAGGATTCAGCTTCAGATGGCTCACCCTCATCCAGTCTCCCACCACAGCCAGACACCTTCTGAAGAACAAGACTGCAGGTCCTGGGTAAGATGAAAATGAGAGGTAGAGATGAGTGCCATCAGAATACTGATGACCCCCAAACCCTCTCACGATCTCACCCAATGGCTGAATGCACACGTTGAACAGGAGAGGGGACAGAATGGAACTCTGCAGATCTCCACATGTGAGACCCCGGGGAGACAATGAAAAGTCCTCCAATATCACTTGCTGAGTTCTTCTGACCAGGAATGAGCAGAACCACTCAAGAACAGTACTGTGCACCTCAGCATGGTCCTGCAGGTGGATCACCAGTATCTCATGGTCAACCGTGCTGAATACCACTGACACATCTAACAAAGTCAACAGAGTGAACCAACCCCAGTCCAACTCCCAGCGCAGATCAACCAAGGTCACAAGCGCAGTCTCAGTGCCATATCCCGGACGAAAGCCAGACTGTGAGGGATCAAGGAAACCAATGTGGTCCAGATGTCCCTGGAGCTGCTGAGCCACCATCCATTCAATAACCTTCCCTAAAAAGGAAAGGTCAGAGACAGGCCAATAATTGAGCAGCAAGTTTACTCTTCATCTCCTGGAGCTCTCAAACAGCCTCCGTATTCTTCCTCATGAACTGTAATCATGCCTCTAGGAGTGCATTGTTATTGGATTCTGTTCTTTAACGCTTGGCATATCCATTAAGACATAAGAAGTGCCATACTGAGTCAGATCAAAGGTCCATCAAGCCCAGCATCCTGTCCTCTGAGAGTGGCCAATCTCAATTGCATGGGAGAAGAACCAACAGTCACAATGGGTAAGCCCTTCCCTGTTGTTCACTCCCAGCTCCCGACAGTAAGAAGTTCATCCCGTAAGCTACTTGGTTAATAGCCATTAATGGACCTACTTTCTAAGAACATATCCAGTCCTTTTAAAAATCCAGCTATACTATTGGCCCTGACAACGTCCTCTGGCAAAAGATTCCATAAGTTGTTTATGCGTTGAGTGAAAAAGTACTTTTATTTGTTTTAAATCTGCATTACCCATCAGAAGAAGAATGGTAATAAACCAGAATACAGTCATAACTATGGAGTCTATAAAAAGGTAACTCCATAGTAAAGCTATTAAATAGCTAGCTTACCTCCAGTGAATGACAAACACAGGCGGCTTTCTCACGTTACCAGGGGGAAGAGGGAGTTCCATGAGGGCAATCATGGCTCTATTCTCATGGGAATTAATGCGTGTAAGAATGTGCTATTCCCGCTTTTCTCCCGTAAGAACACTCGCACATGACTGGATCCTCCAGTATAACTTACAATCATGGGTGTGTCCACAGGAGAAAAGTGGAGTAGCATATTCCTATGTGTGCTAATTCACATAAGTATAGAGCCACGATTGCCCTCACGGACGTTTCTCCCCTCTCCCAGGTAGCGTGAGAAAGCAGCCTCAGTGTGATCCCACAGCCCTTTGACACGACTGGTGCTATCCCTTTGTACTGAACTAAGTTCCATTAACTTCCATTGGCTCGAAGGGCTATCATCAGTCCCAAACAGCTGCAGGATCAGCCCTTTAAAATAAGCTATAAAGAAGGTTAAGAGGTGATTATAGCCCTGTCAAAGGGACATAAAAGCTCTCGGATGTAATTAGTCCAATTCATAGTATGATTTTCACTAGTGACATTCCAACATCCACTTTATGCTTCTCTTTGATGCAGGCAATGTTGTAAAAAAGGGTCTTGTGAAGATGTTGTATGGAAAGAGGACACAAATGAGCCAACATATTGTCATAACATACTATCAACAGTGGGGAAACAGCAGCAGTGTAGCCTCCTAAAAGGAAAATCTAACACCAAATTGGATTCATTGTTCTCCATAGATGGATCAGAAAAATAGGTCCTTTGCCTTGATCTCCACAATTGGTAAAAATCCTGCCCAGTTGGGCATTACATAGAGTGAGTCCCAGGCAATTGCCTTGGATTGGGGGAAATGGTAAAATCTGTCCATTGCATCATGTTCCACTTGGAACAAAGAACTGACTGCTTGACCATTGGAAACTATATTAAAACTGGACTACTAGCATGAGTAATTTGAACCATGTACGCATTTGCAAGACTTCCCCCCCCACTGCCCTGCCTTGCAAAGAAACATTTCAACCCAATGCTGGGTTGGCAAACAACATTTTTCCATTTGGAAAATTATTTGAAGACCCCTTTTCATTTAAAAATAAAGGGAAGGAGGAATCCTGAGGATTTTTTTTTTTTTTTTAGAGTTCTGGTGTAGTCACCATTACATTGTCTGTATTCTAAATAAAACACACGCCCAAGTTTAATTATGCAACACTGATTAATCCCTTAAGGTAGTGCATCTACATATCTGTCTGCCTTGTTCCCATTTGTAATTCCAGCTAATTACATCCCTTGTCAGGAAAATATTCTCTGAAGTCCCCAAATGCCTCACAAGAATTCATTTTATATCTCATGGTTTGATGCAGCAAAAATTCAATTCAATTGGCTGTTACTAGAAGGGTAAGAAACTTGAAATAATCTCTGCACTGTCAGCAGGTCTTTACCTAGTGTGCTTAATCCCTGTTACCATGGTAAAATTTAATAGAACAAACCATACAGCTTAAAAGGTTTGTACATTTCTCATAAAATACTATTGAACGTTAAGACAAATAAAGAACTTTAAAAGTGCCATGAGTCACCTTGCTGACAGTCACTACACCTGCCAAATAGTTACCATATTTATGGTCCAAACACCTAAAATATAGGGTTACCTTGTCGCATGACACATTTTTGCAAAAGAATAATATTTTTTTAATGAGGGGTATGTCATGGATTATTTTTCTTTGCTGGCGCCAGCTTTAATTTCTCACAGACTCTGGGCGTTTTCAAATGAGATGCTACCCCCACATGGCCACCCAAGGAGCCACAGGTCTGACCACCTCTCTGAAGGTGGAGCGGCAGAATTCGTGCTCCCGTGAGCCAATAAGCACTCACTCATATCCATGAATGGAGCTCTGCCGGGAAATACAGAGTGCTCCATGTGGGACAACCCAAACTGATGTGTGGCAATGGGCAGCCATGAAGCTGCTGCCCGTATGAGCAGTGGCAGCCAGCCACACCAGCAGAGAGGTCTGCCACTCATAGGCCCGGGGGGGGGGGGGAAGCGGCTTTTGCAAGTCACAAGAACTGGCTGGGAGTGCTGGGGAGTCCAGGTTACCCAGCGCTCATGCCTGGGACACAACATGACACAAAGGCCAGCCTGGCATGCTTCCCGTTCCATGGCAGGGTGAGTATGTGGTGGCTGCTTCTGTGGCTGCGGTAGCCACGCCGGTGAGTCTCCCATTAGAATTACTCCCCACACACTCCACCTGCATGGGTGCTCTGCGGCAGAGGCACACTGAAGCCGTAATACGGACCCCTCTCCTATCGCTTTGCTTGTTTAACACCACCATCTGTCGGCAATCATGCTTTTCAACACATCCGCTTAAATTTATTCTCATGACTATTGAAAAGTCATTAAAAAAACTTCTTGTTTCCTGCTATGGTGATTGTTTTAAATCTCATACTGTCACTGTTAATGGAATGAAATGCTGTACTGTCCAAACCCTATCTTAGGGTGGAGGGCCTGATCCCTGTGCCACCCTGTGGCGTATAATTGGCCCCTGCCACACTGTGGGGCCAGTGCAGGGGGGCCAGGCACACAAGCAACTGCTGGGGTGTGGGGGGTGGAGGAAGGCACATGCACCTCCCCTGCCAGCTGATGGGGAAGGGGAGTCCAGGAAAAGCACATGCCCTCTTCCTATGCTCCCCCTCTCCCAATCAGGTGTCAGTTGGGTGGATCAGGAGAGAGGGGAGCTTAGGAAGAGTGCAGGTTTCCCATCTCCCATCCACCCAACTGACAGCATATGGAGGGAGCCCAGAGGAGCTGGGTGCGAGCCCCTCTCCCCTCTTGAAACACTGGAGAAAAATCAACCCTTATCCTCATCAAAGGAGAAAAAAACCCCAGATATTTTAAATTTGAAGTTTTATGAAAGTTTTACAGACAGTGGAGAAACAAAGACAGACATTTCCTGAATTTGCTGACAAGTTGTCTCTTAATGGGTGCAGCAACATGGATGCAGGTCCTCCGCTAGGCTTCCTTCTCTCGATCAGCTATTTGTCGGGGTAGGGAGAGGGGTGCATGCACGGCTCCTCTGGACTCCTCCTCCCCTCAGAAGCCTGGACTTCTGTCCCGGCTGTGATGTGACTGCGAGCGACAGGCGTTACTGCCCACAGCTCACAGGGTTGCCCCGGGTGTACTCGTGACCAGTATAATCGATCGCAGCATAAGACAAGTTTAAAGGTCTATGCTGTGGCGGTGCAGGCAGCAAAGAAGCAGTTCTTTGCTGCCCTTATTGCATCTGCAAAGTCATGTCCAGCAGAGCTTTTCTGGGTGGTTAAAGGCTTGGTCAGTCCTGCCTGCCTCCACTTGGACCTGGAGCAATCCAGTGACCACTGTGACTGGTTTATCGAGTACTTTGTAGATAAGATCGCTCGCATCTGCCATAATTTCGGTACCACAGTTATTGCAGAGGATCATCTTGGGGCTATGGATGCCCCATCCTGTCCTGTTTTGTGGGAACAGTTTCAGATGGTGGTGCTTGCCGATGTAGAGTCCATGTTGGGATCTGTTCATGCCACCACTTGTGAGCAAGATCCATGCCCGTCCTGACTGGTGAAAGCTAGCCAGGAGATGTTACGGCCGTTGCTGGCTGGGGTGGTTAGTGCCTCCCTTCAGGAGGGCAGGGTGCCTGACTACCTGAAGGAGGCTATGGTTTGACCCCTGTTCAAGAAACCATCTCTTGACGCTGATGCTCCTGCCAGTTATCAGCCGGTCTCTTACCTTCTCTTTTTAGGGAAGGTTATTGAATGGGCTGTGGCATGGCAGCTCCAGGAACATCTGGACTGCACTGGTTTCCTTGATCCCTCCCAGTTTGGGTTTCGGCCTGGGTATGGTATGGAGACAGCATTGGTGGCCTTGGTTGACGATCTCCGTTTGGCGTTGGACCAGGGTCGTCAGATCTTTCGGCTGCATTCGACACAGTCGATCATGAGGTGTTGGTGACTCGCCTGCGGGACCGTGTTGGAATTGGCGGAACGGTCTTGGACTGGTTTAGTTCGTTCCTGGCCGGGAGAACTCACTGGGTGGTCTTGGGGGAGTGTACGTCTTCCCCCCGGGACCTCACGTGTGGAGTCCCGCAGGGTGCCATTCTGTCCCCCCTCTTGTTTAACATCTATATGCAGCCGTTAGGGGAGATCGTGAGGGGGTTTCAGGGCATGCAGTGTCATCAGTATGCTGATGACACTCAGCTCTACCTCTCCTTTTCCATCGACCCAGGCCATGCAGTCTCCTTATTTTCCCAGTGCCTGTCAGCTGTGGGGGCTTGGATGAGGTTGAGCCATCTGCAACTGAATCCTGACAAGACGGAGGTGATGTTGGTGGGCGAGGGCTTGGGGAGCCTGGGGGTGGTTGAATCTCCTCTTGTTGGGGGGGTTCGCCACCCCCCCAATGGTCTCTCAAGTGCGGAGTCTGGGTGTGCTCCTTGATTTGCGGATCATCTTGGAATCTCAGGCTGTGGCCGTGTTGGGGAGTGCATTTCGGCAGTTACATCTTGTCCGGAGGCTTTGGCTGTATCTCTCAGACTCCGACCTCGCCACTGTCATCCATGCTTTCATCACCTCAAGGCTGGATTACTGCAATGTGCTCTACGTGGGGCTGCCCGAGAAGCTGGTCCGGAGGCTGCAGCTGGTACAGAATGCCGCGGCCAGTCTCCTTACGGGGGTGGGTCGCAGGGAACACATGATACCAGTACTCCGGGCTCTGCACTGGCTGCCTATAAAGCACCGGGCCAGGTTCAAGGTGCTGGCTTTAACCTTTAAATCCTTTCACGGCCTGGGCCCTGCTTATCTGCGGGACCGCCTCACTCCCCATGTGCCCATATGACTCCTGAGATCGTCCGTGGGAGCCTTTTTGGAGGTTCCCCGGGCGAGGCAGGTGGCCACAGATGTTAGATCTTTTTTGGTGGCTGCCCCTGTGCTGTGGAATTCGCTCCCGGAGGAGGCTCGGTTGGCTCCCACTCTCCTGCTATTTCGGCGTGTATGTAAGACCTGGCTGTTTTGTCAGGCTTTTGGCGAGGGGTGGGGGTGGGTTCCCCACATATTGTATTTTTAAATTGTTTTAATTTTTTTTATTGTTTTATTGATTGTTGTTTGCTGCCCCGGGCTGCCCTGCGAGGGGCGGAATATAAATTTTAAGTAAATAAATAAATAAATAAATAAAATAAAAGTGCACCCAGCCACAAAGGGTGAGACGAACATCTGGCAGCCTCTGGACACACAAGCCACTGCATCCTGTGGCAAACCTCACTGGGCATCTTGTGTGGCTGCATCCATTAAGAGACAACTCATAAGCAAAATCAGGAAATTGCTTGCATCCACCACAATTTCAACGCTGCGTTTCATGCAGTGAATATACCTGAAGTTGCGGATGCATCTCAGGCTCCGATCTTGCCACCATCATCCATGTATTCATCTCCTCAAGATTGGACTACTGCAATACATTCTATGTGGGGCAACCCCTGGTGATGACCTGGAGACTGCAGCTGGTGCAGTCTTGTACGTTTTTGTGGGATCAGTTTCAGCAGGTATCATCCACTGATGTGGTGGAGGTGCTGGGGGCTGTGAGGGCCACAACTTGTGAACTTGACCCATGCCCGTACTGGCTGGTTAAGGCCAGCTGGGAGATGTTGGGGCCATTGCTGGCGGGGGTTGTCAATGCCTTACTCAGGGAGGGCAAGGTCACGGGGTGCCTTAAGGAGGCTGTGGTGTGGCCTTTGCTCAAGAAGCCCTCTCTTGATGTTGACTCCCTTGTCAGTTATTGGCCAGTCTCTAATCTTCACTTTTTAGGGAAAGTTATTGAATGGGTGGTGGCCCAGCAGCTCCAGGGGCATCTGGACTGCACTGGTTTCCTTGATCCCTCCCAGTCTGACTTTCACCAGGTTATTGTAGTGAGACTGTGCTTGTGGCCTTGGTCGACAATCTACACTGTTAGTTAGACCAAGGTCGGTCCACTCTTCTGAGAGCAATCTGGCAAGCTGTCTGAGGCTGAATCCCGATAAGACTGAGGTGATGTTGGTGGGGACTGGCGAGGGGGTAGAGGCCACCATCATTGATGGGGTGCATCCCTCCATGGTCCCTCAGGTTCGGAGTCTAGGTGTACAAAACTCCTTTTGGTTTCGTCTGCCTTCTATTTTTATTTGCTGCCTGATTTTATGTGTTTTATATGTTTTATGATGTAAGCCGCCCCAGGCTGCCTGGAGCAGGAGGGGTGGAGTAGAGGTCTACCAGTTTTGCCACCATCTCAGGCTCCGATCTTGCCACCGTCATCCATGTATTCATCCCCTCAAGATTGGACTACTGCAATACACTCTATGTGGGGCAACCCCTGGTGATGACCTGGAGACTGCAGCTGGTGCAGAATGCGGCAGCCTGTCCCCTGGTGGGGGCAGGCCGCTGGGAGCACATAACACCAGTGCTTCACTCTCTGTACTGGCTGCTGATACTCTTCCAGGCCCGATTTAAGGTGTTGGTTGTGGATGAGGGCGAGCCGACTGAAGTTGAATCCTAAAAAGATGGAGGTGATGGTAGTGGGTAAGGCAGGAAATGTGGTGGCTCCCATCACAGATGGGATTTGCCCTCCCTGACTCCCCAGGTTCACAGTCTGGGCATTCTCCTCGATCTCTAGGTGGGGGCTGTGGCAAGGAGCGTGTTCCACCAATTACATCTTTAAAGCCCTATACAGCCTGGGTCCAGCTTACCTGTGGAACCGCCTCATCCCTCGAATCAACCGCTGTGGTTGGCCGGGAGCACCCTCTTGGAGGTTCCATGGGTATCCTGGGTGGTGATATCTGAGAGGACGGTTCTCGGTGGCCACGCCAATGATGTGGAACACTCTTTCTTGGCAGAGATTCTCCTCTCTCTGGATCTCCTCTCCTTCTGCGAATGATGCAAATTTAAACCTGGCTGTTTCGCCAGGCGTTTGGTGAGGGGGATGGGTCGTGGGTGGGGGTTTTGTTGGGTAAGGGGGGAGTATTTTACGTGGGCCTCAGATATGTAATTTTTGTATATTTTATGTCTTATATGTTTTATATACTTTTGTATTTATGTTTTTATTATTGACTGTTTGGTGCCCCGAGCTGCCATTGGGCAGGAGAGGGAGGGTTATCAACTCTGAAAATAAATAAATAAATAAATAAATAAAATATACTCTCCTTCAGCCTCTTCTCCAGTCAGAGGAGAGGTAAAAGCAGGATAATTTGTGTGGCTTCTTATTCCTATGGCAAACTAGGGCCCAGGAAGTGGGGCTGATGAGGCAGCTTTCTGATCCCTATCAATCAGGGTTTTGGATTCAGGGCCGCCCTTGATAGCTAGTGATATGTGGAGTGGAGCTTTCCTAATATCTTATCATTGGGACCCACTACAGCACACAACAAGACTAGCCACAGTCTCCGACTCAAATTACTTACAGTTTCTGTATTACAAACATTTAAATTGGTAAGAGATATACAGAGGCACACAGAGATGAAGAAACTTGCTCAAGGTCACCTAGCAAATCAACAGTTGAACTGGGATCAGAACTCATGAGAAAAGCTGCGCTAGTAAACTGGCTGTTACTGAGATCCTGACTTCATATATCCAAAATCAAGAATTTATACTTCAACACAGTGATAGTCCTTTCTGCATTTCCTTCTTTTATCAGGCCCAATTGTGAAAAACTTGCGAAAACATGCAACTGCAGAGGGAGTTAAGGCCATCAGGGTCCTATCCCATGAAGGACACGTGAAAATGCTGATGTGATGCTTAATGCACAAACTCATTGTGGGGAGCGCAAATTAAGTCCTGCTGACTGAGAGCTCTGATTTTAACTTGCGCAAAGAATCAGGATGTCCCTCACTTATTGTAGCATTGGTTCGGTGCATTGCAAATCCGCTGCCACACTTTGTTAATTCCAATTCCCTTTAAACACATGCAGACGGCTTCTGGATACAAAATTTATTACTTCCTGGAACTTCTTCAGCTGTATCTATGCAGCTTGTATGGCATATGATTTGTGGGGAGGAATTTGTGAGATGGTCACAATGTAAGAAATGAAAGACTACACAGGTGTTCCTGTCGGAAGGCTTGGGTAAATATGCATTAAGTAATTCCTGAGTATCATTTAGTTAATGCCTACCTGAAAAAAAAAATGTTTCTCCTCTGCTGAATATGGCTCATTAATACTACTATAACTTTTTAAAAATTCTACATTAAAGTATTCTCTTTTTAGACTAATTTTTTTACCCATCTCATCGACCTCAGTCAAGGTATTACTGCTTTTTCATGCCTTCTTGTTAACTTAATTAGAACACAGATATCACAATACTGATATCACCTTACTATTTATTACAAATATATATTTTATCAATTGGTATTCAGCAACCACACTGTCCTGTTTGATAACTAAAACTACACTTTCTGCAAGTAAAGGATTATTATCAAATTAAGTGACACCCCTCATAAGTAGTTCAGCTAATCTCTAAGTCACTTTCCTTTTGAACATACAATAGATTTGTCTCTAAGCAGATTGTTGGCATGAACAGGTTGCTATGTAATTTTTCTCCTTTTTCAGATCTGCTCTAAGCACTCATTTGTGGTTGTTCTTTCCTGCTGTTGTTTTGACATTTACTCCCCACTCCTTTCCCCACTGAAACAATTCTTCCTCAAAAGAAGTCATCAGTTGCAAAAGCATATGCACACCTTACAAAGAAAGAGTACGTTCGGATCCAGACTCAAGAGGCACTTTTTAGTTTTTTTCACAGCAGAGTTTCAGCTTAACGGGTCATGTTCCAACAGTTTCTGAGATTTTTCCAACAGTTTCTGAATTAGCGGAATGCTGGTGGAAACGCTTCAGAAAGTCGCAGGCAATTCTGAAAAGGCAGAATGAAATAGCGGAGCGGAAAAAAAAGTTGCCGCTTCAGCCCTCATATCAGTGATAGGAGAAGAATATAATGATTTATTATTATTATTATTTTTATTATTATTATTATTTTAGCACTAGCCTTCGCCATGGCTAAACAAACATAAAACATTTAAGGTAAAAAATGTCAAATATACCATAGACTTAACAATAATACAACTTGGCTTAACCAAACGAATAATAGCCAGCATTATTCCTCCCTATCTACCCAGGAACTCCCTCCTTTAATATTTATCCAGTCTTTGCCCAACATTAGTCCTAGTTATCTCACTTAAGACACTTATTCCTCTTGTAGCCTTCCTGCTATAAAAGCAAAGGTTGCCACGGCTCTTATATTGGTATCCACAGTTACAGTCAGGAGTATCTCTACTTTTTGTTGCCATGATAGGTGCTCCTTCCCTTCCAGCTATGGAGCTAACCAAGTTGTTCTTATACTATCATAAAGGAAACATACAAAGAGTATATGTTCCAGATTTTCAAGTTTGGGGGATTGGCAGGGACACAAACGCTTCTCCATTGGTTTATGGCTATACCTCCCTAGGGTTACAGCTGATTTGAAAAGCTGGAAACGCAAAAGCGTATAATTTCTACGCAGCACTGGATTACATAGTTTGTCTAAATATCCCTCAAATTGGGAGTCTTTTTTAATTTGTGCATACCAGGGGGCAACTTCCAGGCGGCTACCACTGCCACATCCTCCTGGTGACCAATATCAAATGCTCTGCTATGAACCATAGCTCTTTGTTGTGTTATGGTTTTACCCCAAAATGAGGACACTTAAAATCCCATATTGGTCAGATTGAAATGGAGTTGGGTCAGCCAAGGATACGAGGGAGTGCCTTGGTACTCTAATTGCTCTGTCATACATAAATGTGTCAGTGCATCCGTACTCTGGTTACATAACTTGATCCAATATCTCAGGCAGGCTAATCTGCTGATACATCCAATAGCTGGTATACTTGTCTCCGCCCTTACTACTGCCCCTGGAACACCTTGCGGGACTCTCATAAACTCCTTAGAAATTTGTTTTGTACAACTTCCAGTCTATCTGTCAAACTGATAGATATTAATTCTAAACCATAGGTTAATAACGATTGTACCTTTGTCTTAAAGACTTTCAGGACCAATGAAGTCTTTACAGCATTTGAATTTGCCACCATTCTCAGTAATCCTTTAACCACAGTTAATGCTTCTAAAGCAATCTGCTTCTTATGTCTTTCCCATGATCCGTTGCCAGTGAACACAATACCCAAATAGACATATGAAGTCACTTGCGCCAGGTCTTTTCTCATTAATCTCCAAGTATATTTCTTGGTTTGTTTCCCCACAACTATAACCTGTGACTTATTAAAGTTCATTTCTAGCTCTTGTTTATCACAGTAATCTACGAACTTCTCCAATGAACTTTGCAGCCCCTTTTTTGTTTGCAATAGTAATACAATATCGTCTGCATAAAGCAGGACTGATACTGGGCGATCTTTAACTTTTGGGGGATAACGCTCACGTGACTGTAGTTCATCTACTAAGTCACTCAGGTATAGGTTAAACAGCAACGGGGCTAACACGCACCCTTGCCGTACTCCTCCTGTGATAGTTATTGAACTTGTTAATTTATTACCTGGAGCAGGCCTTATTCTTGCCTCATTTCCACTATTTATCTGTATTATTAATGCCAATAGATCCTCATCAATACCCAGCTTATGCAACTTAATCCACAATTTCCTTCTTGGGACTGAGTCAAAGGCTTTTCTAAGATCTATAAATGCCATGTATAATTTCCCTGCTCTTATTTTGGTGTACTTTGCTATATGTGACATTATATAGCAGTTATCTATTGTTGAGCATTTCTTACGGAAGCCAAACTGTTCTTCCGGTATTAAATTTTGGCCATAGGCCCAGCTCTCTAGGTGAGATAAAACTAACTTAGCATAAAATTTCCCTATTACAGGTTTATAGCACCCTGGATCTTTGATATTTTCTTTCTTAAAAAGGGGAACTATCACACTAACACCCCAGTCCCTGGGGACCTGCTTTGTTCTATTAATAGAGGTGAAAAATTATGCCAACATTGGAGTCCACCAGTCTGGGCAGATCTGTAGTATTCAGCAACTACGTAATCCACTCCTGGGGCTTTGTTCTGTTTTAGAGATTTTATTGCTTGATAAACATCTTCCTCTGTTACCTGCAGTTCAAACCCACATCCTACATTCCCCTGGACTAAACAATTGGATTCGACTACTCCCTCCTCCATCCTATTTTTATTATATAGTTTATCAAAAAAGTCCCTCCAGGCTTCTTCCTCTGTCACATCCACAGGGTGTAATGCTCCAGGTCTCAACCTGGTATTCATTATAGACCAAAACTGGCTTGAATCTTTAATACGTGCTGCTACTTCCAACTTAGCACACATGAGATTTTCATACTGTGCCTTCTTCCTTTTTATTAGGGTCTTATATCTTCCCCCTAATGCCAGATAATCTTGCTTTGCAGTACAGGAATACATCCTAATCCAAATCACCTTGGCCCGAGCCAAAGCCCCTTTGGCCAATCTGCACTTTTTATCAAAAGACCTGTTATGTTGAACTCTTTTTCGGGATCTTTGGCAAGAGAGAACATTATTGCCAAGTACACTAATTATTGTGGAGAGATTTTCTTCCATGTTATCTATCTCATCCACATTACTTGCCAATATCTGCTCTCTTAGATTAAATAGTTCCTGTCCACATAATTGCTCCATTGCTTTAATATCAAGGGCAGGTGACCATCTTACACGTACCCTCTGTGGTCCCTGCATCTCTTCTAATCTTTCCAAAGCTCTAGGTACCTCTATGGGTAACTTAAAGTCAACATTTAGAACCATATGATCACTTTCTGGCCTAACAATCACTCTGAATTTATCAAAATTCTCCCATGATATATTGGTAGTTTCATATAGTCAATTACACTGCTTCCATTAAAACTTCCAAATTATGCTCTGGTTGATAACTATTTTGGGACATCTTCCTACTAGCTGCCTGATATTCGAGAATATTATTTTAAAGTTTATTCCATATGCTGTCTAGTCTCTGGATCAATACATCTTTATCCAACACAGGCAATATATCAAAAGAGGTCAGTGATGGAACCTCATCAATCCCCCCTGAGTTATCTGCCAAAAAGGTTTTTTTTATAATTTCAGCTATTGTTCCAAGATAACCCATTTTTGCCCATCCATCACCTTCCTTTGACTGAGCATGATCTATTTTTGTGTTCCCAAGACTTAAGAGATTTCTCACATTTCCTTCAATGCATTTGGGCTCTAACTTTCCCTTAGTTATGGTCTGCTCAGCCATTAACTTCTCTCTTTCAGGGGAATCTCCTTTCAGGTCACCTATCAAGTTATTACAATTTGGTGGAATTTCCATATCTTCCACCACTTGATCACTATTTAACTTCTCCTCCAAAATGCTATTTCCAACAATTAACCGATTCTCCAAAGGGATACGATTGGGGGAGGAAATTTGGACTGCTGAAACCACATTCACATGTGGTGAACCTTGCTCCCTGCTAGTATAGGAGAATCTATTGATATCCCCCATGTTCTTAAGTGTTCTCCTAGCTAGTAACAATTTTTTAACTATGTATTTGGATTTAAAATATAACTTAATACATACATTATCTATCCTATAAACCAAATGCTCTACTTGCAGAATTTCAGATGCATCAAGTTTGATACCTAGTAAGGAGGACAGATTTTTTGTTGCCAAGGCATTGTTCCTCCAACTAGGAATATTCCCATTCACACAAGGTCTGGATCTTAGCTATATAGCATTGATATTTACTATCATATGGCGGCCCAAGTATCCCTTACTATTCTTATTGGACAGAAGGGCATTTCTGCTAGACTTAAACCTCACTATTACCTTTTTTTTGCACACTGTTAATATTTTCTTTCGGGGAGAGCCCACAACTTCTTAAACTACTATTAGGTTTTAGCGAGTCTATTTTTTCCAGAACATCTTTAAATTGGGATCTAACCCAGATCAGGGAATCACTCATATCTGATATGCTGAAAAAAAGCAGCAAAACAGTTTTAGCTATCCGATGGCATTTTTATTTAAGTGCCTCTCCTAATGCAGGTTCCTGTTTAGCTGGGAGATAGTCCCCTCTCTCCTCCCTGCCTCTATATTCAGGTGGGGCATTGGGGTAAACATCCCCTGTCTTGCCCTTCTTATTGCCAATGCTCAGATTAGGTCTACCAGGGGAGGAAAAACTATCCTCCTGCTTCCTCTAAACAAGCATACCTATTATGTATTTCAATAGGCATCCACTCTTCCCTAGGATTTGTACAATTAAGTTTGGGACATTTTTGCTTTGGAGTATCTATATAATTAGCTGGAGAGAGCGATTGCCTATGTTTCTTCCTTTCCATAATTCACAAATGCAGGTGCTCACAAGATATTTCAGACTATTTGATTAAACGTACTTTCTATCCAATGTTAGGGTTATTAGCCAAACATGGATAATTAATCACCATATAATATTACATTTCCCACAGATTATGTCTTCTTCAAGAGGTACACTATTGCCAGAGTAAAAAAAAACCTTAAATAATACCTTGAGAGAGACCTTAGGCCACCCAGAGAACTTATATCAAGAAATGATAGCTCTTAACCAAATACTAATTGAATCTATACAATCTCTATTCAGATTGTCTCTTAAAAACCCCAGGTGCAGGTATCGTAGTCTCGAGTCGGTCCTCCGGGAGAGAATTTCTGAATGGGAGGGCATCCACAAATGGAGCGTCTACACCCCTACTTCCTCTGAGACATAGGGTGATTTCAGAGGTGATGGGGCGGATTCGCCCCGTCACGAAATGAAATTGAATTCCCCGCCAGGATGACCCCGTTACGCTGTAACAGATGTGCCGGGGGATCCCGGCGGGGAATTGGGGAGGGGGCGGGGCCGCATGGCACAACGTGCAGCCGCACGGCCCCGCTCCCTCCACGCTCCCCGCTGCCCGCCCTCTGGGGAGATGGGCGGGCGCTGCGGCCAATGCTGCTGCAGCGCTCGCCCGCTTTGGCCACGGGCCGGAATCCCTGTGGCGATTCCGACCCGTGGCCGCCATCCAGACGTGATGGCGGGGGTCACCATGGCGGGGAATCACATTCGCCGCGCGACGACCTCCGGCCCCGCCGCTTCGGCTGCTCACGCGGCGAATGTGATTCCCCGCTGTGGTAACATCTGGGGGGAAACATCCATTTCCCCCAACAGACGTTACGTGGTCACTGCCACCACAGGGGATTGACTGTGGTGGCCTTTGACCACGTAACATCTGAAATCACCCACAGTCCCTACTTCCTCTGGGACAAGTCTCCACAAACAGGGCCCCAAAGTCCCGTCCACCAGAAGCAGCAGAGCAGGTCCCCGCCAGCCACGCTGCTCTCCTTCGGGTCACACAGGCAGCCCTCACACACAATCAATACCAAAACAAGGCTAGGCTTCCAAAGATACGAGCCGTTCTTCCTCTAGATCTAGGCTAACTTCAAAAGGGCTCCCCAGCAGCCTTCACGACTGGTCACCGAACGGCCACAAAACGGCCAGTGCCCTTTTGTCGCTGCCCTCTGGGCCTCACTAGAGGCTGCGCCAGGGGCTGTGCCCCTAGCAGGGCACAGCCCTTATATACCTCAAAGAGGGAAGCAGAAGAAGCACTATCAGGTGTGTCCCCAGCAATGTTGTAGCAGCCAGCACACACTGCTACTAAGCAAGCCCCACCTCCCCTGGCAGGGCACAGACCTTATATTCCTGAAAGAGGGAAGTAAAAGAAGCACAATCAGGTGTGTCCCCAGCAATGTTGTAGCAGCCAGCACACACTGCTAGTAAGCAAGCCCCATCTCCCCTGGCAGGGCACAGTCCTTATATACTTCAAAGAGGGAAGTAGGATAAGCACAATCAGGTGTGTCCCCAGCAACGTTGTAGCCGCCAGCACACACTGCTGCTAAGCAAGCCTTAGAATGATAGAGTCTCCTGTAATGATTAAGCCAGTTGGGAATCCCTTTTCCAATAGTAGTCAGCTCAGGGGAAAGTAAAAAAATACCCCTCATAATTATGAAATAAACTCTGCTGCACAGGGGAGTGCCTAGGTTGCAAGAAGTGCACTTGCCCCCCTGCTGTCACCATCCTCTCTCCTGTCCCACCCCCTGCCCTCCTTCCTCCCCGCAGCATCCTTGTTGCAGAAAACTATCAACTTACATGGTTGTCTGGGGAGTTTGCTGCTCTGACTCCAGAGACGCTACAGAGACTGCAGCTCTTTCCTTCCCTCCGCTTGCTGGGCCTGAGCCCTGGAGGGTGCAGCTGCACTGCCAGTGCCTACCACTGTCGTTGGTGCTTGCTCCATCCTGTGTTGTCTACTGGGTGGGTCCCATGCACTACAGTGCAGGCACTTCTGCTTCTGCTCAGCCGAGTCTCTGTCTGCCAACACTGCAACCTGACAGGATTTGTGCCCCTTTCCCCCTCCTTGAGCCCTGTGACACCCCTCCCCTAGCTTGGGCCCTGGGACAAATGTCACTCCTGTCCCTATAATAATTATGACCGTGCTGCTGCATCAAGTCTCCACAACAACTCTGGTTTTGATTTTTCTGTTGTTCCCTAGAGCTTATATACAAGATTCTTTCCAACAATGTGTGAAGTGGACAACATGATAGTATTACCCCAGACCTTTGTGATTCCTTTAACAATTGCCGGGACCTTCTAATGAAGTCCCCTCCAAAGTGATACTATAAATGGGTATGACATGCAAAGTTCCTGAGGAATATACTCACAGTTAGGCAGGCACAATGCTAAAGATAACAGATAAATGTGGTCAGAGTTCCTGACCCTCTAATTTGCTAACTGTCGATTTTGAAACATAAACAGATGAGCATATTTGTGAGCCTCACAGCTGCACAGTGTCAACACTATTGGCTCTTGAGAAGCAGAGAACAATGACAAATAATTAATAATATGAATGATGGTTTTCTGTCTTTTCTGCATTGTAAAATCAGAACTAGATGTACAATAAAGGGGGGGGGGGGGACACCCGCAAACAGAAACTTCATCCTGAGTAGAAAAACTTACTGCAAGATGAGAAGCAGGGAGCAAAGGGAACAAGATGAAGTTTGCCAAAGGAAGAACATTAAGGTGAAAAGCACTGAACAACAGATGTACTTCCGCATGGCCTGCATGTGGGCTTTGTGCTGAATGTGATGGATTACAATGTTGCCAATAGGCAGGGACCTGGGTTCACTGCATTTTCCCCATTGCCGCCAGTGGGAAAACGCAGTGCACAGACACCTGCCTATAGATATAGATGACACTGGACAATAGTGTCATCATCCAACAACAGTATAGTTATTTAGACCAGGAACGTTAATAGTGGGCAACAAAATATGTCAGATGAAATTTAATATGGACAAGTGCAAAGTGATGCACATAAGGAAAAGTAATCCAAACTATACGTACACAATTGGCTCAAGAGAAGGAATAGGGATTGGGTGGGAGGTTTTGGGGGGAACCTGTAGTTGGTGGTTTGGGGATGAGGGTATGGGTTTTTTCGAATGTATTATAAGGTTATTTAACTGTATTGTGTTTTTATTATTGTACACTGCCCTGAGCATTTTGGAAAGGGCAGAGTACAAATTTAAATAAATAAAAATAAAAAATAAAAAAATTCTGGGTTCTAAATTAGGAGTTACAACTAAGGAAAAGGACCTTGGAGTCATTGTGGACAATACATTGAAATCCTCAGCTCAGTTTGTGACGGCGGCCAAAAAAGCAAACAATGTCAGGAATTATTTATAAAGAGATAGAGAATAAAACTGAAAACATCATAATGCCTCTCTATAAATCTATGGTGTTACCGCACTTTGAGTACTGTGTGCAGTTCTGGTCGCCTCATCTCAAAAAAGAGATAGTAGAAATAGAAAAGGTATAGAGAAGGGCAACAAAAATGATAAAGGATATGGAACAGCTCCCCTATTGAGAGAGGCCAGGGTTCTTCAGCATGGAGAAGAGATTACAGAGGGAATATGATAGAAGTTTATAAAATCATGAGTGGTGTGGATCTCCAGCTACATGTCAACTGACATAACCATAGAGAAATGCCCATGCAGCAAGGCAGTGAAATTTACCCAAGCATCAATACTGATGCCATCCAAACTAGCAGGTAGTATTGGAACTCACTGAGTCAGGAATCTAAATATGCCTTTCAGACAGGAGGAAATAAATGGATTTTAAACCAGTCAAAACCCCTTTAGCAATTTTGAGAACAGAAACGCTGACTAAGTCTTACTACAGAAACCAAATACAATCCCATGCCTTCATTTTAATGCCTCCATGTCTCTCAGGGTGGGAAGAAATTTGCTGCCTCCACTGAGAAAGCGACAGGGGAGGCTTGGCTCCAGCAGAAAATGCCCAAGCGAAAGGGCCAGGGACAGCACCCTGCCATGGCTCTCTCAGCAACAGAATGAGGAGGGAGAATTTTAACCCAGCTGGAAGCATTGTTCTTGGAATGCTTAGGGCCACGTTCGCCCCACCCCACACCCCCTTGAACTAGTCACTGTGAATCTGAGGAAGAGATGCCGAGTTGGGGCCAATGAAGGAATTTCCTCCCCCACTCTCCAGTTCTGATTGGCCTTTGTCAGGAAAGGTTGTGTTTTTTTTCACCACCATTCCCACAGTGCCATCCCCCTGTTGATGGCTGTTTTAGTGTTTTGGCACACCACAAGGTGCATTCAAGCTCAGGGTAGGTCTCTCAATGTTTTATGACAAATCAGTGCATTTAAATGAATGCATAACCATGAGGTTATTAATTGTAGCAATCCTGGCAGCTGGTCCAGTGGTTAGGTCATCTGAGATGGGTATCGATGAGAGGTGGCAGTTTTGTTCCCGTACTTTGCAGACAAAAAATCGCACATATTCTCCAGGACTTGGGTGATTTTATTTTAACTGTAAAGTCAGCGTTTGGGGTTATGGAAGCTCAGTCTAGTCCTGTTTATTTGGATCAGTTTCAGTTGGAATCACCCACTGATGCGAGGGAGGTGCCTGGGGTGATTAGGGCAACCAGTTGTGAACTAGATGCTTGCCCATCATGACTGGTGAAAGCCAGCCAGGAGACGCTGGGGCCATTGTTAGCTGGGGCTGTCAATGCCTTCCTTCGGGAGGGGAGGGTGTCGGATGCCCTTAACTCTGCAGTGGTCTTCCCCCTGCTTAAGAAACCATCTTTGGATGCTGACGCCCCAGCCAGCTATCGGCCTGTTTCTAACCCTCCCCTTTTAGGGAAGGTTATTGAATGGGTGGTTGTCCAACAGCTCCAGGTGCATCTCGATGCTGTCGGATTCCTGACATGTTTCAGTCATGTTTTCGACCTGGGTACGGCATGGAGACTGCACTTGTGACTTTGGTCAATGACCTGCACCTAGAGATGGACAAGGGGAATTCCACCTTGTTGATCTTGTTAGATTTTTCTGCAGCCTTTGATACAGTTGATCATGAGGTGTTGTTGGCATGATTGTGGGACCTGGCAGGAGTGCACATGACTGATTTTGAGTGGTTCCGCTCTTTCCTGTCGGAGCCGTCCCAGCAGGTGGTGATGGGCAAAGGTTTGAGGTGAGGTGTCATCAATATGCTGATGACACTCAGCTCTACCTCTTTTTTTCATCTGACCCAGATTCTGCAGTCTTGGTGCTTACCCAATGCCTGGCTGCTGTCAGGGCTTGGATCAAAGTGAGCCGCTTGAAGCTGAATCCTGACAAGACTGAAGTGATGAGGACTGGCTGGTCTTGCGACTTGGAGGGGATTGGGACACCTCTTATTGATGGGGTCCAACCCCCTCTGGTCACTCTGGTTCGCAGCCTTGGAGTGCTTTTGGATCTTACACTTGGATCTTCAGGTGACAGTGGTGGACAGGAGCGCCTTTTACCAACTCCATCTGGTGAGGAGGCTGTGGTCTTTTCTCTCTGATTCAGATCTGGTCACTGTCATCCATGCTTTCATCACCTCGAGGCTAGACTACTGCAACGCACTCTACGTGGGGCTGCCCTTGATGACCGTTTGGAAGCTGCAGTTGGTGCATAATGCAGCGGCTCAGCTCCTTTCAGCGATGAGTCACCGGGATCACATTACACCAGTGCTCCAACGTTTGCACTGGCTGCCTATAGCTTTCCGGACAGAATTTAAGATGCTGGTTTTGACCCTTAAAGCCCTAAAACAGCCTAAGACCCAGGGGCGGCTCGTGGGTTTTGATGTTATAGGGGCACTGCGGTAGTAAGGGAGGGCCTAGGGGCAGAGCCTAGCCTAGGGGCGGAGGCAGGGATACGGTAGGCAGAGCCAGGGATACGGTAGATGGAGCCAGGGCATAATCCAGCCAGAAGCAAGAAAGTTCCCAGGGTTAACATTCGATGGACATTACATTACTTAATCCAGCAATTTCAGTTAGGCAGGTTATATTCACCTCCTCTGCCAGGTTTAAAAGCAGGCAGATCACCAGACTAACAGTTACATCTCACGATTTCAAAACCTCAATTTTATCAGAAACATCACATTTCTAGCATTTTGAACACCTCTAAGATCACCAGACTAACGATCCCCCAGTCTCACGATTTCAAAACCTCAGTTGAATCACAGGGCATTAAATACTAAATCCCCCTCACCCTCTGATGCGTGTGTGTTGGGGGGGTGGGAAATTAGTATTTAACACTCCATATCATCAAGTGAACAAAACCCATATAAAAACCAGAAAACCACATATAAACAAACCAAACCATTCCCACAAGCAACCAAAGGCATCCCCGGCAGCCAAACACCTGTGCAAGCACACAGACCCTTTAAAAAAAATTCAACCAGTTTCAGGGATGCATTGCCACCAAATCAGACACATCCAGACCAGCATCCCTAGTAGATTCACCAACAAACTGCCTGTTCAAGCACACAGACCCCTTTTTAAAAAACAGTTTGGCCCCTTTTGGGACTGCATTCCCACCAAAGCAGGCCCCGAGTCCAAGCAGCATCATCCCCAGTAGCCACACCTTATCCCCGGCAGCCAGATGCCTGTCCACACAAACTACTTTCCAGCAGCAGCAGGAAGCAGCAGTGAAACAGCGAAGGGAACATTAAAAAAAAAAAAAAAAAAGAATATCCGCGACCAGTGGAACTACAACTTTACAAAATGGCCTCTCTACTCATGCTGGGAGAGGAGAAGGAAAGCAACAATGCATTCATTGATGCATTGCTGCTGCTTCTTTCCTTCACCCCTCCCAAGCATGAGTAGAAAGGCCATTTTGTCATCATGCAAACACAGAGTGACATCCTCCCCCCTCAAATCCTCCCAGTCTGTCTGTCCCCACAACACCCTCCCCTCACAATCCCCCATCTGTCCCCACAACACCGTCCCCCTAAAAAATCCCCCCATCCCCCAGTCCTGCACATCCTCCCCCCCCCTTCCATCCCAGCCCCCAGTCTCTGCTCCCTGAGTCCCCCCGCCGCTCACCCGAAGGGGGGGTGAGCGGCGGGGGGGACTCGGGGAGCCCAGTGTCTCTGCTCCCCGACACCACCCCCCCCCCACATGTTTACTACTCAGCGTCGTCGCGCAGGGACTGGCACCAGGCAGTTCACTACGTTCAATTGAGGTGCTCGGCGGCGAGATGTGCTGCGGCGTACTTGCTCAACTGACTGAGTCAGTTCAAGCATGCGCGCTGCAGCACATCTCGCCGCCGACTGCCTCCACTGAACGCCTAGGTGAGGCTTTGCATTGAGCCCATAGGGCTCAATGCAAAGCTGCCGCTCAGGGAAATTTCATTTCCCAGTAGCGTGATTGGACTGAACGCTTAGCCGCCTGGCGCACGTTCAGTCCAACTTTTTCCTTTCTGGGACTCCAGACTCTGGAGTCCCAGAAGGAGTCCAGACAGAGGCTAGCGCTCGCTGACTGACCGCTCTGTGTCTGCCGGGTGGCTGAAATTGACATCGGAGCGCTGCGCTGCTCTGACTGCAAGTCAAGTGGCCGCAGTCAGAGCAGCGCGGCACTCTGATGTCAATTTCAGCCGCCCACAGAGACAGAGCACCCAGTCAGTGAGCGCTCTGTGTTAGTGGCACCAGGGGGACGGGGGAGAGGGGGCAGGGCACTTCCCCAGGCACCCTCAGGCTAGGGCCGCCGCTGCTAAGACCCATTTATCTGAAAGACCGCCTGTCCTGCCCCGTTGCAGCCCCTGCAGTTGGCTAGGGGTGCCCTCCTGTGGGTTCCATCTGCCACCCTTGTCTGTATGATGGGGGTATGCAGTAGGGCATTCTCAGTTGCTACCCCAATGCTGTGGAACTCCCTCCCCCTGGAGGTTCATCCGAGTATCTTTTGGAGGTGGTGTAAGAACTTTCTTTTTATTAAAGCTTTTGGCGGCTGGGATAGCGAGGCTGTTGGATTGGGTAGGGTTTTTTATTGTATATGTGTGTGTGTGTATATATATATATTTTATAGGGAGAATTATTTATTTACATGTATACCCCGCCCTTCCTCGAAGGCTCAGGGTGTCTCACAACACACAAATACAAATATATTTTAATACAAATTTGTATAAATATATATTTATTAAGGCCATAATTATGGTTGTGTGTTGTGAGCTGCCCTGAGCCTTCGGGAAAGGGCGGGGTATACATGTAAATAAATAAATCAATCTCCCAGAGAGGGAAGGGGGACAGCAACCATTCACATGACTGTGCGGCCTGTGCCTAATGGTGGTTCCCTCACTTCTCCCGTTTTACTGTCCATTAGGGGTGGGGAGGGTGTGTCCTAAGATGCACTGTTCATCTTTAGAGACAGTTTTGGCCTGGGGATGTGGGTGATGCTGGAGGGTATACCCAAACCATGACTGTTATGGGCTCTTGCTTATGATGGGTACCGGCACATTTTCCATGAGATAGATACTGTTGTCGATTTATGATTGCTTGATTGAATAAAGAGTTGCTGCCTCCTTTGCCTCTAATATGTGCATCTTGCCTCCTTTGGTCACTGATGGCATAGCGATCCTGATTTGCAGCCGTTCTGTTGTTCCAGTCCTAGACCTTTCTTGAGCAGATAGTGGAGAAGACATGCCAAACACTTTGATGGTGTGATGGTACTACTGACTAGAATTAGGATGGAACCAATCACTTTCCTTACACCTGTAATTTCATTGCACTTGTGATCTAGAGATGTTTGGGCACTTGTCAAAGTAGAGGTTAACAGGTTTGTTTTTTTCTTTTTGTTTCAAATATAGCTTTGTCCTATACCATATGAGTATCTTGGAAGACACAATATTGTGAGGCAATGTGGTTCCCAGTGGAACTCAGTGGGATTTCATAATAAATGAATGAATGAATAAACAATTCTGTAGTGCAATCAATCTATGTACAGTTCATGTTTACAAAGAAGATAATGAACCTGGCACAAGTTTCAGGTTAGCATATAAATCTGCCCTCTAAATCTTTTATGTTGTAGTCTGTAATTTAGAGATCAGTCCTCCAGCTGTTTGGAGTTGGCATGAGTTCCACTGAGATGAATAGCCAACACTTACCAACTAGAGGATCACACTGTTCATGTTATATATGTAAAGACAACAAATCCACCATTGCATTAAATAAAACTTAACTACTTTACACAGGCAGGGCACAATTCTCCACCGTTAAAATCAATGGGAATTTTGCCATTAACTTTCATGGCAGAGGACTGTGGCCTGAGATACTTTTGTTACATAGGAACATGCTAATGAACATTCATTTTATCTGACTGTTGTTTGCTCCCTGGAACTCTTGCTAAAATTACAAGTATATTGTTTCAGCAAATAAAATCTTAAATGAACTAAGTTTTGAGATTTGGAAAATGGAAAATATGGTGTAATTTTTAAACAATTTTTTTTTAAAAAAAAAGCTGGCACAACTTGGGTAATTTTACAATCTATGTAGGAGATTGGGAAATACTGAAGTATTCTCTCTGTTTTGCAAAGTGTTGCCATACATCAGAAGCTGCCACTTAGCTCAGCTGATAGGTGCTTTGTCATGAACCAAACCTGCTTCAGTGAAAAGAATAAGCATCTCTTATTGTATAGTGCATTGTATAGTGATCTTGCTCGTTTTAAGGACTTTAAATAAAAAACAGAAACAGATTTGAATTGTTCCAACAACAACGTATTTTGTATATTTATATGGATACAAAAGCCTCAGTCACAATACAACATGCTATCCTACTCATCTCTTTCCTTGTACCAAAACTGTCAATTTCCAAAAAGATCACATTTGCTATTTTATCCCGATAATACAGAGGTCAGAAATGAAGATAAAGACGTTATCTACTGGTTTAATTTTCTTCTTGTTAAAGTAATTTTTAAGTGCTAGTGAAAGGTGCCTGACTGACAGCTAGAGAGACTAAATCCCGATGCTTTGACAAAGAACAAACACAGCAAGGAAGGATAGTCACAGTAAAGCGCTGTTCCATTATTGGGCCTCCCTGGAATCTACCAGAAAGACTGCAAGAGGGTAAATCACTAAGGGTAAAAACAGACGTGACAGTGGCCTACTTTGGCCTGGGACTCATGGGCACATATATTTACATGCCGCCAGATGTTATCCCGGGACTTCCCCAGGGCGGGTAGCTGGCTAGCCCAGGCTGCATCCTTGGAAAACCTCCAAGCACATGTGTTCAGTCTTGCCATACCCACCTCAGAGCAAGAGCTGCCATGACTGTCCATCACAGGAGGGGAAAAGGCGCTGGGAGCAGGACGGGAGTGCAATGGAACACACACACACATTTGTTTCGCTTCCTCCCCTACCCAGCTGTGCAGGCAGTAGGACGGCTCTCTGGCCGCAGGCACGTTTGGTTCAGTGACCCTCCCTGACCTGGCCCGTGTTGACTGTGATTTCCTACCATGGACCAAGCCAGACTGGGGAGCTGCTGTGGTGCCCACATATCTGTTTTCACCCTAAGTCCATTCACAGTGAATATCTCTAAGTTACATCATCATAGAAATAAAAATATAATGAACTGCTTTCAACTCCCAGCTCCCTTCCACCATTGAAGTTCGACACTCACCTCAGGGCAGGATCTGTCTACACTAGGAGTTTGCCCTGTGTCTCTGGCATGCAGGGGGAAGGAAAGGGGAAAGTCCACACCTACATTGCTCAGTAAATGCAGGGCAAATACATAGTCTAGAAATTGGTATAATCCAAGACTCTGCAAGGGCCCTGGTCCTTTCAGTTCTGTTACACCAGAAGTTTTGTTTTATGTACAATGTGAGTTAGTGAGAGCATGGATATTTCTCAGGGAATTGTAATATGACCATTGATAATGATTGGTAATTATTTAATCATTGATAATTATTTTCTTTACATAAGTACAACCTGCATATAAACTAACAAAAATTAATTATCCATCATTCCAATACAGTCACCTAAATCATAGTACACATCAACCATTGCAATAACACTATAATAACAACTTAACAATGACCAGGGGCCCATTTTCTCTGTATTTTCCTTATTACGACCAATCGAGAAAATGCAGTGAACAGGGGTCCCTGACAATGTCAAATGCTGAATTCAGCTATAATGAAAAGAGGCAATTAAGTTGGACAAACACCATAATTCCTCAAATAGGAATTGACCAACTACCCCTATACTTAAAGTGCCAAAATACTGTCAATGGGCGAAAAGCTATCGCAGTGGTGCCACCACAGACTTACCCTTTCTGGAGTTGGGCTGCCAGCATGGGTGGGAGTCAGCTGGGCTCCAAACGTGACAGGAGTCCAGTCACCAGGGAGGGCACAGATGTATGTCTGCCTGTCCCTGCCCCCACGCGGCATCCAGTGTCCCACGCCCCCCCTCCCCCGATGAGCAGCCATGGTGGCCAGTGACAGCTGCCATGGCACCCAGCACTGACCGGGACTCCAGACGGGGGTAAGTAAAGCAGGCTTTCGGACATGAAAACCCGCTTTACTCCCAGTTGGGCAGCCACATCCTGGACATGATGGCAGCTAGCGCGGGCTATGAGTTGGGGATTTCCCCTAGTCACAGGCCAGGGTAGCCACCACCACAGCTGGGATCCATCCCATCCAAACATCTGGTAGCTACTTCTCAGCCACAAACTAACATGACGGTGGCCTCCATGCCAAAGTGTAGTAAAACATGGCAAAGCGGACTACCATCATGTTTGACCTAATGACCAGAAACGGCCAGGACCTCCATTTTACTTCCTGTGCAAAAGATAGCACCTGCAGCAGCAATCTCTCCTTCACTCTCACCCAGTCACCTCCAATTCCCTTAGTAAGCCACTAGCTTAGTTCTGACAGAGGGAAGAGTGCTGCTAATTGAATACTCCATAGCACATTCTGTAGCACCTTAATTTCTCTCAGGTTCCCATCTAAGTGGTGCCTGTGATGAACCCAGTGTAAGTTCAGATTTTGACTATTTGGGCATTTTAAACATTAAGGAGGAAGATTTCAAAGGCATCAGGAGCAATTTGCTCATCCTGAAAACATGCTTCCCATGTTTTACTTCTGACCTTCTGGATGCTTAGAGAAGACTGGAATCTGTGAATACTGAAATGTAAGCCCAGGCAGCAGAGGCACATTCAGTCAAGTTAACAGTCAAAATTAAACAGCAATAGTACAGTATTTCAGAAAAGCACTCTTCTAAAATGGATTGTTACAAAACCTTGGAATCATTTTAGCAGAGAGTAGGCGTAAAAGATTTCAAAAAGAGAACAAGAGAGAAGCAATTAGAAAGTAGCTTCTCTGCAGTCTAGTACCTGGAGCTTTTTGAAACAATGTTCTCATAAAAGCCTCTGAACACCCTTAGCCTAGTCTGGTCTGTAAAGTCATGGCTAGGCCTAAAATAAGCAATCGCTGTTTCCATCAGAAACAGGTAATTCGCCTCCATCATGTAACAAGATAACTTACAGGCTTTTTTGGCATTTTCCAGCATTTTTTTTGTATTTTGCTAGTTTGGTAAATTGTTCGGTAAACTGAACACCCCAACAAGAGGGGACTCTTGTTGCCCTATTGCTAACATAAAACGAACAGAGGGGGCTAACACTATGGTGTATACAGTACTGGTTAAGAGGCATAAAACTGATGGACAGTGTTGCAAAGTGACATAAAATGATGAAAAATGATGGAAATTGATGAAAAATTGCAGTTGCCAATCTCGTGATGGTGGAGGCGCAGAATCATTGACTGATGAGCAAATAATAATGATAAGTTACAAGCTCTCCTAGAAAGTAGGTATTTCCTGATGGTAAGGGAACTCTTGCTTTCGCCTCAGCTCTATTCATGGTACACAAATGGTTTAGTGTTGGATTGCAATAAATTCTTACACCCAGATTCTCAGAAGAGATGAACTCCCACTAATTATAGCCCTGCAGCAGGACAGGGAAAAATTTCCATTAGTGTAGACAGGACAGGTGGGCATGAGTCTACTTCCATGGTATTTATGAGAAAACACTTGTGCCCAACCTGCAGTGCAAGATCCAAATTCTTCCTGGGCAAATTGTGCCTTGCACTGCAGGTGTGAGGGCTGTTCCTGCTCCCCACCAATCTGTGCTTCACCCAGAGTACTGCGCCTTAGTCTGGAGTTGTGATTACGCACCTCAGGCAAGAGGCAGCTGTTCTATTCCCTGTTAATCAGCTGTTCAGTGGTTCAGCAAGCAGGAAAACCGTATCTCCAGCAGAGTCTAAAATCCAAGGCTTAATCACACTCATTCTCAGTCTTTTTCCAAATGGAATTAACTGCAGGGTTAGTCAAGAGGAGGTCAGGAGTGGAAATATTATTAATTATTATTGATATTATTATTTATATAGCACAAGCAGTGTACCAGGCAAGGAGCATGGGGGGTCACAAGCAGGTGAGGGTGGGGGAAGAGGAGGAGTGAAGCTCCCAGGCAAGAGCGTGGGCAGGATACAAGAGTGGAGAGAGAGCTTGATTCACAGCGTTGTCTACATGCTCAGGTTGGAGCTGTGGCAAGGAGCACATTCCACCAATTACATCTGGTGCGACAGCTTTGGCCATATGTCTAAGACTCCGACCTGGCCACTATTATCCATGCTTTCATCACCTCAAGACTGGACTATTGTAACACGCTCTACATGGGGCTGCCCATGGTGATGGTTCAGAGACTGAAGCTGGTGCAGAATGCGGCGGCCTGTCTCCTTACAGGGATGGGTCGCCAGGAGCACGTAACACCAGTCACTCTGTTCTCTGCACTGGCTGCCTATAGTCTTCTGGGCCTGATTCAAGGTCCTGGTTCTTACTTATAAAGTCCTATGCGGCTTGGGCTCCATTTATCTGTGGTATCGCTTCACTCCCCATGCTCTAGATTGACCCCTGCGGTCGACTGGGAACGCCCTTTTCAAAGTCCGCTGGGTATTCTGGGGGGGTGACTGTGGAGAGGGCGGTCTTGGTGGCTGTGCCAAGGCTGCGGAACTCCCTCCCAGCAGAGGCCTGGAGGGCCCTAGACCTTTCCTCTTTTTGATGTCAATGCAAGACCTGGCTGTTCCACCAGGCTTTTGGCAAGGGAGACAGGTGTGGGTGGGTTTTATGTTTATTTTGAGTGGTAAAGGTGGGGTATTATATATATTTTGAATTTTATGCTCTTGATATTCCCTTTCCCTTTTGTTGGGGAGGATGGTTTTCCCCTTTCTCCTTTTCCCTATTTTAGAAAATTTTTTTGTCTTTTGGTTATATATTTTATACTTTATGTATTGTAAGCCGCCCCAGCTACCTTGGCAGGAGGGGTGGGGTATCAAACGTTATAATAAATAAATATCGCTTCTCGGCTCTTTTGAGCTAAGATCAAGTGTAGTGTGTGTAATAAATAAATATGGGAGAGCAAGGCAATGAAGCGCCTTGAAGGTGAGGATCAGGAGTTTGTGCTAAATGTGTTCATGTAGAGGGATGGGCAAGGTGGATGATTTTGGCCGCAGAGCATTGAACGGAGATGAGGGGGGTGAGATCAGAGCAGGGAAGACCAGTAAGGAGGAAGTTACAGTAGTCAAGGTGAGAGATGACTAGAACATGGAGTAGAGTTTTTGCAGTGGCAACAGTAAGGCAGGGGCAGTTTTTAGCAATGTTATACAGAGTGAAGCCTGGATCTGAGGGTAGGGTGAGGGGTTTTACCTCTCCCACCTGACTTGTTATTATTATATTATTTATGATATTTAGCCCTGTTTTTATATTTTAATATTATTGTATGAAATGTTTTAAACTGTTTTTATTGTATTTTATTGTTGGAAGCCGCCCCGGGCTGCTATGCAGGAGGGGCGGGATATAAATCTATTAAATAAATAATAATAATAAATAATAATAATAATAATAAAGGAGGAGGAGTCAAAGATGAATCCCAGACTACGTGCCTGAGGGACAGGCTGGATGGTGACACCCTTAATGGAAACTGAGGGTGTTTTCAGACGTTACGAGATCACAGTCAACCACAGTGAACCACACTCAACCCCGTAGCGGGGCCAAAGGGCCCTGAACGTCTGTTTGGCGGGTGCCAGATGTTCACCACAGACAATCCCCAGCAGGGGACAATATTAACTACTCTTCCGGAGGTCCGACCCGGACCATCTCCGAAAGGGTGGTCAAAGCAATTCCCACCGGGAAACAACAAAATGTAACGACTGAACAGCAACCACCAGCCGGAATCAAGCAAAATAATTCCCAACTGGGGACAAACCACAGCATCGCTGCCAGGCAATGAGCAACAACACAGACCAGGCAGGGAGATGTAAAGGGCACACAGCAGCAGGGGGACGTGGTGGGATGAAGCAAGGCGGAAGGGAGAGGAGAGCGGAGGATGAGAGAGCAAGGGAGGAGGAGGAGGAGGTGGAGGCGGCGCAGGTGAAGGAGGTGGTTGTGCTTCACATGGAGGCGGTGGAGGGAGAGCAGCAGCTGGGACAGGCCACCCCAGACCCGGCAACCAGCCCGGGGGATGAGGCACCCTGGAAATGGATATGGGGACCGAAGGGGTGGGGAAGAGTGGCACAGGGGCAACAAGGGGGGTGGGCGGACCAGCAGATGGGGGGAATGGGGGAGGGCCACGGGGATGAGGCAACCTGGCAAACAACCACCCCCCCTTACAACCCACAGAAGTGGGCCCGGGAGGCCAAGCCCCTGGAGTAGACGGGTGGAGGGCAGGTGGAGAAGGAGAATCAGGAGGAGAACCGGGACCAGGAGGGCCCATGCGGGAGACAGCCGTACCACTGAGGGGGGCAATGGGGGCCCAGGGAAACCCAGGACTTTATTAGGTTCTGGGGGACCCTAGAGCACCAGCTGGAGCTAACTGTGAACCAGTGGAATGAGCATGTCTACCAAGAGATCGTGCGGGACATGGAGGCGGCGGGGCACCACAGGACCATGGCCCAGTGCCTCTCTAAGGTCAAGGAACTCAAGAGGGGATACAAGGCCATTAAAGACAACAACCGGTAGTCCGGGCACAGAGTCAGGACCGCCCCCTACTATGATGCCCTGGACCGCATCCTCCACATGAAGGGCTCCATAGTCGCTCCGTGCCTCGTGGGGAGCGCTGTGGTCCAGGGCAGGGAATGGGCTGAGGTACCTCCTCCCCTCGCCGACCCCTAGAAGGCACCGGCTCCAGGGGCCCAGCCCCCCAAGAGGAACGCCCTGGGATCTCGGGGACCAGCAGCCCCCCCTCGCGCACCAGCACCAGCAGCCCCCAGCCGACCTCCAGACCAGGAGGGGCCGAGGCAGGCACACCGGGTGCCCCCAGCTAGGGGACACAGGGGGACCCTAGCAACACGGGGGGACCGGCCTCAGAGGGCTCCGAGACTGACATAGAGGGTAAGCGAGCTGGTGGGATGGGAAATGGACTGGAGGGGATGGTCTGAGGGAGGTAGGGGGACACACCAGTCACTGGGCCGCCAACAGCAACCCCTGACACCCGTGACCTCGGAAAGAGGGCCCGGAACATGTTACGCCCACCCCCGCCCACCCCATTCCACATCTTCGCAGGTCACGCCATGCCCCGGCACCCGGGACAGGCAGGCAATGGGGATGGCGGCAAGCAGCCCCAGGAGCAACCAGAGGTCCCAGGTGAGGCAACTCAGCAAGTGAGGGGAGGGGAGGCTGGGGGTGACCAGGTGGGGGACCCAGGCTGGGTGGTGTGGGGGAGGGGGGGTGCAGGGGAGGGCACCTTCCAGTCAACAGAAGGGGGAGCGCAGTATCCACCAGCCACAGCATGGGATGGGGACCGGTCAGCTGGGGCGCCTAACCAACCCCTACTGTGCACCCTGACAGGGTGACCCGCTGGGTCCCAGCAAGGGAGCCCTGTGCCCCCAACCCAGTGGATGAGGGATCACCGAGCACAGGTACGGCACCAGAGGGAGGATTAGGCAGAGGACATTGTCCACAGCACTACCGAGCAGGGCGAGCGGATGATAGCGGCCATCGACCGCATGGAGGCAGCCACTGAAAAGGTCTTGCAGCAAGCGGAGGCAAGGGACCAGAGCACCGGGAGCACAGCAGGCAGGTGGAGGCATTTGGGTGGCTGGAACAGGCCATTGACCGGATGGTGAGGGAGCACTCTGCCAAGATGGACCAGTCACATGACATTGGCACCTTGCTGCTGCTGCATGCAGGGACCATGAGTGCCTACGTGATGGCAGCCACCCCGCCAGGCAACCTGCCTGCCCCAGCCCCAATGCTGGGCGTGTCTGTGCCCCCACCACCTCTGCTCCCGCCCAAGCCTCTGGCACGCCCGCTGCACCCACGCATCCACCTACCGGTACCTGTAGGCCTCTGGAAGGAGCAGCTGTCCAGGGGAGCCCCTCCAGGCCTGGGTCCACATGCCCTCCCAACACTGCCTGCCCCTCAGAACACCGAGGCCTCCCAGGACACTGTTGGGGACACAGACAGCGGGGGGGGGAGCTTCCAGAGCTCCATGGCACCCACAGGGGGGCCAAGAGGGAGGCCTCGGAGACATGCAGGTCATGGGGGGAGGGGAAGGGGGGAGGACGAAGTGGCCTTGGGGGGGCACGGCACTGGGAGGTGCGGGGGGCACCTGTAGGTGGTGGTCACAATAAACGTTCGGCCACCACAGTCGCTTCCATTGTTCTGTTCATGGGCCCGGGGCTGGGGGTGGGTGTCCATTGAGGGGCACGGCCAGGGTGCTGGTGGGGCCCCGGGGTGGTGGGGATAGGGGTGTGAACCCTCACGCCTCGGCCGGATGCATTTTGAGTATCGATACTCTTGTGGGTTCTCTGCATTCACATAGAGAGGCACAGGGCTGGGAGGATGCTGGGGTAGTCAAGGACAGCCCCATTGGTCTCGCACATGTTGTGCAGCACACAGCAGACTCTGATCACCAGGGCCAAGGTCTCCACCATGTAGTCCAGCCAGCCCATGAGGCACCTCCAGTGTTGCTTGAAGGCCCCAAAGGCCCTCTCGACCACAGTCCTGCTTGCACACAGGTGGGTATTGTAGACCTCCTCCACCGGGTTCCTGGCGACCAGGTATTATTATTATTATTATTATTATTA
>QEPC01000801.1:6376644-6389997 GCA_003113815.1 Sphenodon punctatus | reverse complement strand
GAGATTCCCTGCTTCCCCTTCCGTTCCTCCAGGGCTTGTGGGGCCCCCCTTTCCTTGCAGTTAGTCTCCAC
This sequence comes from Sphenodon punctatus, assembly GCA_003113815.1. NCBI lineage: Eukaryota > Metazoa > Chordata > Lepidosauria > Sphenodontia > Sphenodontidae > Sphenodon > Sphenodon punctatus. The sequence goes on along the minus strand of QEPC01000801.1, from coordinate 6,389,926 downwards.
CGCATACTGGACCATGGCTGGCAGTGCTTCCCCGGGGCTCGCGGGCCCCTCAACCCCTGGCACCCCCCACAGCTGGAACTTCCACGAGACCATGGCCCTGTGTGACCTGTGGCATTCCCCGGGCGTGCAATTGCTCCTGAGCTGCCCAGACAGCCTCACAGTTGCCTATGTGAGTCTAAGTTCCGGCCTGCACTACTTTGGCTATGAGGCGAGTGCCCGCAATTACCGGCTGCATGCAGAGATGCTGGGCCTCCGTCCCTTTCCTGATGGGCGCATCCTGGAGATGAGGTGGTCGCATGTGGGGTGATCAGCGGTGGAGACCATGTCTGCCCTCTCTGTGTGCAGCCTCGCTGCCTACACGGCCTGTCTGGCAGAGGGGGGCCATGCCCTGGCCGTGTCCTTCTTTGGCTGTGTGCACAGGGCCCGTGGGTACCAGCGGTCATGTGGGGTGGTCTATCACCGGCTGTTGGAGCTCGGTCACATTCTGTGACCCCCAGCTGCTGACTATGGCTTGTCGGAGCCCACTGGGGCTGAGTTGGCAGCGCTGTCTGGTGTGTGGTGGGGCTCGCCATGCAGGATCCCTTCGAGGCTTACTATCTGGTCGCCCACCACATGTCTGCACTGGGATACCGTCGGGGCATGCTTCAGTGGCCCCAGTTCATGCACCTGGCAGGCCACCTTCGTGGCCCCCTGCAGCTGGCTGTGATCCCCCTGTGCCTTCCGGGCCCTGGATGCTGGCCCTGCTTTGGGCTCCCAGCTCCGCCCCGACATCTTGAGTCGCTGCCCGCTCCCTCCCTGATGTTCCTGGCTCGCTGCAGTGCTGGCTGTTTCCTGGGGTTCGCTGCCCCTGACCGTGCCTCTTGGCCCCCTCTGCGCGCCCCCCCTGTCCGCCTCTGCAGCTGGTGTTCCCCTCCGTGGCTGCCTTCTCCTGTGGCTGTGTCCTGATCTCCGAGCTGGCTCCCAGTGCCCCGGATGCTGCTGTCCTTCATAGTCCGGCCTCGATCCCTCCTGTGCTCATGCCCCCCCATCCTCCTTGGGTGACTCTGTGACCATGGGGTTATGGGGCCACCAGACTGCACCTCCCAGTGTCCTCCAGGGTGTGTGTGATTGGACCGCCTGCTCTGCACTTCAGCTCCGGCTCGCCTCCATCATATCCATCACACCCTCGCCAGTGCGTGGGGTCCCTGACAGCCTCCTGGACCATTCCCGGGTCACCTCCTGTTCCATGTGGCCTCCCCCTGTGCCTATGCTCTGCCCCTGGGGGTCCCCCCGTTCCGGAACTGGCTGTGTAGCTGTGGGAGTGCCCGTGCAGGCTGTGCTGTTGTGGGGATTCTGGATGCCGTTCCCCGTGTCCTGCCCTGCCCCATGGCCAGGTACCACCCCACCTGTCCCTGGGCCCTCCCCCCTTTGCCCGTTGTGCTATTTGTGTTTTGTCCATTCCACTGTGTTCCCCCTTCCCAGCCTTTCCCGTGTGGGTGTGTATGCGCCTGGGTGTTTGTTTGTGCTGTGTGTTCCACTGTGACCTCGTTTTCCCTGCGCCTGCTGTGTGTGCCGCCTCGGCGGCTTTTCTCCCTCCTCCCCCTCCCCTTCTCCCTCCTCCCCCTCCCTTGTGTGGGAATGTCCTTTTGACCTTTTGACCTCAGTCGGCCATGTCTGCCTCCCGCCCCTCCCTGGTGCCTTCTGGGTGTTTTGACCAGGGCCCGGGCCGGTATCGGTGTCACGTCTGTTGTGCTGCCCCAGGCCATGGTCTGTCTGTCTGATTCCCTGCCGTGGTCCCGGTCCCGTCATGTCTGTTCGGGGCCTTCCTGGACCAAGGGGGGGGGGAGGGTTGGACGGCTCACTACCGCTGGGAATCCACTGTGGTGAATCGGGACCACATAACATCTGAAATCACCCTGAGAGGGAAGTAGGAGGGGAATCTTTTGGGGGGAAGATGAGGAGTTCGGTTTTGACCATTTTAAGTTTGAGTTGGCAGCGAGAAATCCAAGCAGAGGTGTCAGAGAGACAGTCAGTGATACAAGACTAGATGGAGAGTGGAGAGCGCAGGAGTGGCGAGGAAGGCCACTTTTAAACGAGGCACTTAGAAGTGCCTCCGGTGCCCTGCATTCAAGAAGAAAGCCGCATGGGGTGTGTTTACATGCTCCCCACACTACCGGAAGTGACATGCTCCTTGTTGTTGGCAGCGGTGTCAGCTGGCAACGCGGGGCTCTGAAGAGGTGCATTCTGAAAGCCAAGGCACTGCTTCAAAGCCCCGCATCTCCAGCCACCGCCGAGAACGGGCAGCATGTCACTTCCGGTAGCGTGAGGAGCATATAAACACTCCCCGCACGGCTTTCCTCTGAATGCGGGCCTCTGGAGGCACTTCTAAGTGTCTCGTATAAAAGTGGCCAAATTGTGTGTTATCAACATACAGGTGATACTGGAAGTTGTGAGTTTCAATAAGTTTTCCCAGAGAAAGAATGTAAAGGGAGATGAGAAGAGGGCCCACGACAGAGCCTTGGGGAACTCCAACAGAGAGGGGAAGTGACATAGAGGAAGTACCAGCAAGAGAAATGTTGAAGGAACAGTTTGAAATATATGAAGAGAACCAGTCAAGAACAGAGTTCCGGAATCCAAGGGACCATAACAAATCCAGGAGGACATGGCTGACAGTGTCAAAGTTGGCAGAGAGATTGAGGAGGACAAGAATGGAGTAGAGGCCCTTAGACTTAGCTCAGAGAAGTTCATTAGTGATTTTGGTGAGGGCAGTCTCAGTCTAGTGGAGAGGGGCAGAAGCCCGATTGAAAGGGGTCAAGAAGGAATTTGAAGAGAGGAAGTCAAAAGAGCATGTAGACAGCCCACTCTAGAGCTTGGAAGCGAAGGGCAGGAGTGAAATGGGGTGATAAATGGAAGGGTCAGAGGGGGTCAAGAGTGGTCTTCTTAAGGATAGGGGAGACAGTGGCATGTTTGAAAGCCAATGGAAATGACCTAGTAGAGAGGGAGAGATTGATGATGTGCAGCAGAGAATTCGCAGTGGTGGGGGTAAATTGCTATTAGGAGGCGAGAGGAGATGGGGTTAAGAGGGCAGGTGGAGGGGTTGGATGAAGAGAGGAGGGATGTGATCTCATCAAGAGAAGCTAGGGAGAACAAGAAGAGAAACGAGGCAGGAGGGGGAATAGCAGGAAGGAAATGGGGGAGGAAGAGGGTTGAGAAGTAATAGCAAGGTGGAGTTTATCAATCTTGTTGAAAAAGAAGAGAAGATCCTCTGCAGAGAGAGAAAGGAAGTGGGGAGGACAGGGAGGCATCAGAAGGGAAGCAAATTTTGAGAAGAGACAGCAGGGATTGCAGGAGTGAATTCAACGAATGAGGAGTAATAGTGGTCTTTGGCCAGGGAAAGGGCATCACTAAATGCAGAAAGAGTAAACTTAAAGTGGAGGAAGCCAGCAAACTCATAAGACTTCTGGTAGAGGCACTCGGCATCTCGAAAGCAGGATCAGAGGTGGTAGATGGTAAGGGTGAACCAAGGACAAGAGTTTATGCGATGGATAGGACAGCACGAGAGGGGAGCAAGGGAGTCAAGGGTGGAGGAAAGGGATAAGTTGAAGGCATATAATACAGCAGAGTCTGGGCATGTGGTAGAAGAGACAGATGAGAGAAAGGGGAAGAGGGAGGAAGCAAAGTCAAGAGGATCGCTGGACTGAAGGTCATGGAAAGAGTGAGAGGTTGGGGAAGCAGGAAGGCGTGAGTGGGAGAGACGGACTGAAGCAAGGTGATGGTCAGAGACAGGAAGGGCATCAAAGGGGAGATCTGAGAGAGAATAATTTTTTTATAAGACTCGGTCAAGGGAGAGGCCATCACGATGCATCAGGCAGGCAGTCCACAGACGAAGGTCGAAAGACGAGGTCGGTGAGAGGGAATGGAAAGCAGCAGGGTCAGAGGGGGTGGCCACATGGATACTAAAGTCCTCAAGTATGAGGGTGGGAATATTGTTGTCTGAAAGGAAGCAAGTAAGCCATGTGTCAAAGTTAGAGAGAAAAGAGGAGAGGGAGCCTGGGGGGCAGTAGTGGCAGTGTTACAGGGGGGAATCCAGGTTTCTGTAAGGGCGAGGAGCTGGAGGGAATGGGAGAGGTAGAGGTTGTGGATGAATGGTGCTTTCTTGTTAAAAGAATAGCAGTTCTAGAGAGCACAAGAGATAGGCAGCTGAGATAGGGGGGAAACGGGATGGAGATTAGGTTTGGGGAGAGTGGGCAGTGGCAGGAACGGGGAATAGGATTGGGGACTGAGATATGGGAAGGTGGGGGTTGATAGGCAGGAGGAATGGAAGGAGGATGGAGATTAGGTCTGGGTAGAGGGGATGGTGGCGGGAGTGGGGGGGAGGATTGGGAGCTGAGATATAGGAAGGTGTGGGTTGATAAGGCAGGAGGCATTTTGCTCCAAGGGGGGAGCTGGGAGAGAAGGAGTTAATGAGAGAAGGAGGAAAGGAGAAGGAAAGAAAGGTATATAGAAGCAGACCAGATATTTACTGCAGGCGTGTAGTATTAACGGATGGCTTCTGGCATGTTGCAGTGATGAAGTGAATGGTATACTTTTAAACGGTTATTAAAAAGTAAGCAGAAGCAGGCAGGATAGGAGTTACTTTTGTGGAAGCAACTGGGAACAATTGACAAAAATTAGAATAGGAGTTTCTGGGTTGCTAAACTGCTTTTAAACTTCAGCCTCTCCATTTATTTTATTTACTTATAAGACGCAGGGTTGTACCCTTTATTTATTTATTTATTACACATTTAGGCACCTAGACGGGAGCAGAACGCTAGAAAATCTGGTGCCAGCTATGACTGCTGGCCACTTTGGAAATTTTGGCTCATATACAGCACTTATTGGGATCCATGAGAAACAAATTTGACAGCAGTCCTATTGTCTGCCCTAACTCCATGTTGACTACTCCAGAGTACATGGCTCAAGGACTGCAGGCTAACAATAACAAATACAGTAAAACCATCTGATGGTTCCTGCATTTTATCACAACTTTCTTCACAAAAATGATTCCCAGCTGGAATATAGTCAAATCCTAGAGTCTGCTCACTTGGACGGAAAGACATATAGTAATGCAAGGCACTTCAACAGCTCAAAAGGATAATTATGCAATCTTCTAAGGAAAAAATTGTTTCAAATTTAATCACCCTTACATATTTTTTTTTTTTTTTTTTTACAATCCTTTAAATCCAAAGCCAAAGGACCAAGGATATTTTAGCTCTGAAAGCACATGGAAACCTAAGAATTAGGTTACTAAGTAGATAGGATCACAGTATTAAAAGTATTTATATTCTCTTTGCCAGTATGATGAATGCATTAAGCACACTAAAAGGAATCACATGTCAGATATATGAGACTTATCAGTCCCAATCAAAATGGATTATTTAAACCTGCTTAAAAACCTACCTCTTCCATTCGTTTTGCCCAGCCCTATGCTCCCTCCCTTGTCCATTCTAGATTGTAAGCCCTTTGGGACAGGGAACTGTCTTTAATCATGATTGTCTTCTGCCAGGCACATTGTTTGAGCTATAATAATAATAATAATAATAATAATAATATGATGATGATGATGATGATGATGATGATATTTTATTTAACTTGAGGAATTTGATAGTTTTTAACTTCGGTGTGTGTAGGCAAATACTGGCATTTGATTTTTTTACTTGGCTAAATTTAAACTGGGCCAAATTAAATCTGGATCAAGAAGTGGGGACATCTAGATCAGGGGGAGAGAGAATGTGTGGCCTTGGTGTGGAAACTGACCAATTTATTGTGACCTACCCAGCAAATGGAGTTGAAAAAACCTGAATTAAACCATAGTCATCATTTATGAAATGATTCATGAATAATGTAACCTTTTGACTTGACTCCTTAATTTTTTCTTGACTTATAGCATCTTTAAGATTGTACATTCTGTGTTTCAGCTTGCGGTTTAAACGTTAACATGATCAAGCCCTGCTGATACCCCGTGCACTGCCCAAGAGTAAAAATGTAAAAATTTGTAGGTAAAAGTCGGTCAGATCCAATTATTAGGCTGTCTTAGCTGGTTATGCTGTATTATCTTTAATATGAAAATTAATATGAACATTAAAACTATAAAGCTGGAGAGGTAGTTCCAAGAATATTATCGTACTACAGTCTATTCATCTATGGCTACAGCTCACTGCATATCTGTCCGACCTACTTGATGTAGTAGTCTCTCCCATCTCTGTTTGCCGTCATCTCCCATCCATAGGGCGGCCCCTGGTTCGAGCTCCAGGTTCCTGAAGGAGGTGGCCAGCCTGAAGACTTGGTCCTGTGGCTGCAAATTAGCAAAAAATAAAAAAAGACTCAAACAATTATGAAAAAACCAAGCCTTTACTATCCTATTCACTTGTATCTTGTTTTTTTGCACTATGTCCAAAAGTGTGGTAGTCCGCCCCTGTGAAATACTTCCAAGAACAAACCCCTAGCTGAAGAGAGGCTTTATAGTTTTAATTTTAATCAGCATTTAAGTCCAACCAACAATTATGAGGTATATCTGAGGTGGTGATGGAGGTGATTTCCTCCTTTTAGCAGTAGGTGATAGAAGTAGTTGTAGATGAAACTGATGTAAATTTGGAATGTATTTTATAAAAAATGTTTTTCTTGATATTATTGTTCTAACCATTTAAAATTGGGTTTGGCCGTAAATAAATTTAATTATATTCTATTCATGTCCAACCAGTTCTGAAGAAATGGAGGTTGTAATGATTGTTTAGATTCCTCACTGTGCAACAGATCTGAACATAGAACGTAGCGCACACATATGTTCTTGTACATAGCAGCATATCTTAAAAAACCCAACCCTGCTCTAATGTGATAAATTCCCAACACTTGCATGTAGCCACAAAAGGCTGGGATGCTAAAAATAAATAAATGAATAAATGCCCAAACAAATATGAAAAACAACAACAATAAAAACAAAACACAAGCCTTTTCTAGTCTCTTATAGCCAAACCCTGATCTCCCAGGTCCAGGTCCAACACATCATCCACTTGGACTGAGAGCCCACAGCCTGCTGTGACATACCCATCGCTCAGGGTACCACAGCATCATTACACCTCCCATGACCTGTACAAGTAACCGTAGTTCATACATTCAAAGACAAACTACTACCCTTCCAAAACCATATCCAGGCTAAAGCTTTGCTAAGCTTCAAGAAAAAATGCAGTGGGGCATTTTATTTCATGTGAGAAAGTTGTCCCTGAGAGTGTGACCATGACATGCATTGGACCACTGGCAGGGAGATTACTGGTAGCAGCTTGTCAAGAGCCGACTTCATTCTGATAGGCAGGATTCTGAAAATATTGCTTGAGATCAAGAGTGAAAACAGACATGATGCTAACTCCACTTTAACATTTCTTATGCATGTTGCAGGGCTGCATAGGGCACCAAAACAGCTCTGCAACATGCATAAGAAATGTTAAAATGGTGTTAAAGTGGAGTTAGCGTCATGTCTGTTTTCACCCCATCTGTCAGTTCATTCACTTCACACACTGGGTTAAAAAAAAATGAGAGAGTAGCCTGTAGTAGCCTTCAAGTCACTTGCTCGTCAGTTTGGTGACCGCCAGATGTTCGCCCATGTCCGCCTTGGGGCAGGAGGTCAGCTGCTACCAAACATGTCACCCAAACAAGGTCAGTTCAGCTTGGGCTAATGCTCATCCACTCAGGCTAATCTGGGCTAACGTGCACCCTCTTGTCTGTTAGGTCCCACCCAGCTGCAAGGCAAGGATCAGGCCCGAAGGAGTGCACTTAGCCCCGCCACTAAACAGCTGATAGGGGTCTGGAGGAGCATGCTCACCCAGCCTGCCAAACAGCTTACTGGAGGTGTGGGGGCTGGAGAAGGATGCTCACACAACCCAGCTGCATACCAAGCAGTTGATCTGGGGCCCCTGATCAACTGTTTGGCAGCCAAGGTGAACACACTCCTCTGGGGGCCCCTGATCAGCTCTTTGGTGGCAGCTCCTTGCATGGGCTTGATCTGGGAGTCCTGTGCCGTGTGGATGGCTCCTCAGCCAGGGACTTGTGACAGTGGCCTCCACCCCACACCCAGATTCCCTGGGGAGGGGCCCTCTGCACCGACCTGAGGAGTGGCATCTACAGTGGTCCTCCCTGGGGTGGCCAGGGGATTTGGCTTGCCTACATCGCGTTTGTTTTCATTCAGTGTTTGAAAACCTGTTGCACAGGGGTAAGGAAATGTACTCCAGAGCAACTATCTTGTGAGGTCAAGTGGGTTCCCCCACCCCACCTCCTTCATCCTTCTTTTTTATATCCGACTCACTAATGTTCTTCTGTCCACCCTACAGGCCATGTTAGCACTGACTTTACCCTACGTATGTACAAACTAGAATGTAGAGGTCCAGGGGGGCCTTTCGTTGTACCTATGAACCTCCATACAAATCACCAACAGTGTTATGTAAGCAATCCCCATATTACTTACATAGAGTTAATTTACTGCATAACATGTATATCTCCTCTGAAACCACACAGAGTAAAATGTAACCTGGTGAGCACTTCTGAAAGGAGAAATAGTTCTCTATGGATAACTCAACAATTCATCTGAAATTGCTAAACTCTATCAAGTTATACACAGTCAATCTTTCCCCAGGGGAAAATACATCATTAAAAATAAACAAACAAATCTCTTTTTTCCCTCATTATTTGAAGGCTTAATCACTACTGAGGAAAGATACAGTGCTTCAAAATATAATTTACATGTAAAGTAGAGAATTACAATGGAGTGCTAGGGATGGCATGAATTTTATTACAAATATCACAAAGCACTCTCTTCAAGGAGGGTAAAAAAATATTAATCAGTATGCATATCCAAACAGAAGTATTTGCCATAAAACAGAAGATAATTCTAATACTTCAGGATGCTAAAAATCTTAATAAAATTAGAACTACTCAGGGTGAAAAAATGTCAAATTTACTACATTATCCTACATAAATGCAACTAAACCATTCTTGATTCAAGTAGTTTAACAAATTGAATAATGTGGTTTTTTAAAAATAAATCTTTAATGATATTCTCTTGGTTGCAGACTTATGCAAAGCAAAATCATGTTTGTTTTTCTCTGAAGGCATACTGGAGTTTGATAGCAGAAGACAAGAAGAGCCTGCACCAAACAGTTAGAAAAACAGTAGAAAGAGAGGATTTAAAGTGAGTAAAAGAATGACTGAAAACAAACTGTACAAATACATCTTTTTCATAGTCTGAGTCTTCAATATGCATGGACCTTAAAATATGCTGTTGTAAGAAAGCTATCTGGAAACTGTGTGTATGTGTACACATGCACACAGTACAGCAAATTCTGCAGGTTCACTGATTTTCATGCTTATCACTACAAGGAGAACTTAAAAAAATAGCATTTGTTTTTCACATTTCTCTTCCTCAGATTTCCTGTTAGGGGTTTGCAGAATTAGACCATAAAAATAAGTGTCTCAGGGGTTTGCAGAATTGGACATCCATCACAAGAAGAAAAGCACATGCAGGCTCAAAATGTCACATGCCACAATTTCCACACCTCTCCCTGAATTCAGAAAGACCTGGCTCATTTTGCATGAGCCAAAAAGAATTTCTAAATTGCTCTGTTAATGAAGCTCGGATTTGATTAGAATTGATGTTTCCCAGTAGCTTGTAAAGCAAAACCAGATGGGACAGCCATTTGTTTGTTCTGAACTGGGAATCTTGCCCTTTCTCTAGTTGTTTATAAATGATGTCTTGACTACTAGCACATAAGCTCATGAGTCTGAATGGTCCTTCAATAATTGGTCAGATTCTTCAGCTACAGGGGTCCACAAACTGATACTGTGCTAAGGCCTGAAACCAGTGCTGCCAGCTTCCCCTGACTTAGCAGTTCCTCATTCCAGCTGCTGTGCTGTGGCACTTGAACCAGGGGAAAGATGAGGAAGGAGCCACCAATGCAGAAACTTCTGGACCAGGTAGGGATTCCCTGAATCCTTTGACCCTTCCCCAGAGCAGAAGTGAGGAGCAGCCAGTTCTCTAGCCCTGGTACAGCACAGCAGCAGCTGGAGCAGTAAGGTGCAGGGGCTTAAGCCCAGGGCTTAAACTTGGACTGCTATCACCGGGTCTAAAGTCTGCAGGCAAGTCATACACACCCTCAGTACATAGTACCAGATGGAAGGACCCCCTCCCCTGCTTTCATTTGGAAATTTTCAACTTTGAAATTCCAAAAGCAATTTTAGAATTTATTCATTCCTCTCCCGCTCCTCCCCTCTTCAAAAAAAGACGTTACTTTTCTGGCCAGTTCTAGTTAGAACATATTTTGGCGTTCTCCCTTAGCTCTGTCTCACCTATGTACATCCAGGCCCACTGAGTAAATTATATTTCCAACGGTGCAGTATGAGGTAAGTCAAATTTGACAACACTTTGAATGTCATAACTTTCTAAAACACTGAATTCAAGATATGCTGTCCCAGTGTTACACATTGTTTACTTCAGCATCAGTTACTGAAAAACAAATGAATGCACTAATCTTGCCACTTATGGAATGCACAGTTGCCATATGAGCAAAAGTCCACAAGAGAGTATTCTTCAACAGTCTTCATAAAGGCGACCATATTACCGACCATTTTCCACGCATCTTTTAAATTATTTGATAGGACACCTATTAAACTGCAAAGCAGTGTAACCCAGTTACACAGCATTAAAACTGATACTTTGTTAGTAGCACACAGAGAAGTGAAACTTTTAATTCTGCTGAGAGGAAGAACATGCCCATTTCATAGATAGCCAGTTCATAAAAATACCGTAACACAAATTTAAAACATGATTTCTCTCTGTTCTTTACATCTTTAATTAATGGTAGCTTTACATGCATTTGGATTTGGATTTCCCATGCCAGATCTAAATGGCAGAAGGATTATGCTATAATCTCCTTTAAAGACAATCCTTTAAAATATCACAGTGGTACTTCTAGAACTGCTGTCTGCACCAGCCCACTTCACCTAGGAGTTGGCCTGTCCATGTAGAGAGCAGACGCCAGATGTGGAAACCGGAGTCACCACCACTCTGGAACATTCCAGAGCATGCCACATGGACAATGGCTGAAAGTGGAGCTGCTGTCCATCTACTGGGCAGAATCACAGTGCAGCTCCACACCTGGCCGGTCACTGTCCTGGTTAGCATACTGTAGTTGCGGCTGCCAGGCTAGAGTGTCAGGTGAGCAGCTGCAACACTATGGTGCAGGGAGGGGGACACAGCTTGGACGGCCTGCAGAAACTGCAGTTCCATCTAAAGCAGACCCATCTCATATCCTCGCCACATGGACCAACCAGCCATCATTCTTGATGTAACTAAGCCAATGCGTGCACCTGGGACCTCACACCCTCATGAATGTTACACTCCTTGTCTCTTCCTCTGTTCCCCTTCCTTCATCTCCCCTCTTCCCCTGGTCTCTCAGATTGTAAGCCTTAGGGCAGGGACTGTGTCTATTCAATTACTTTGTAAAGCACCAGGTACATTGCTGGTGCTATATAAATGCTTAATAATAATAATAATAATAATAATAATAATCTGGGGCTGGAAGTGGGTGGATGTGAGGGTGCACCCCCACAGCAGCTCCGGGGCCCGGTGGGCAGCCTCCACGTCCATCTGTTTACACCCTATGTAAGAGCAATGCACTCAGAGTATACTGCAGAATTTGTACTACTCAGCGTACCACAATATTTACAACTTTCATAAATTCCAAACTAAACAGTCAGGGAAAAATATCACCACATTATATTTTGGGGGTTTGGTGCCAAATGTTAGTGTAAGTTATCAAATGTAGAGAAAGACAACTTTCAATTGCATAGTAATCGGCTTGCAAGTACAATTTTAAAGCTAGCAGATAAAACACCGTTTTCTTTCTAAGGAGGCAATTGTCACAACAATGACAGCACTTAAAACTTCTTAGTTCAATATATCTTATGGATGAAAATAAAAATAACAGCTGTGTGCTAATAAGTTCTGTTTGAAATTGCATGTCAATCAGGTTTCTAGTCAAATGTGAAGTATTGCTCACTATAAGCTGTAAAGAAATTAGAGAAGACAGACCTCCAAAAGGATGCGCCTTTGCTCTTAAACATAGATGCAAACCAAAATTGAAATTATCCAGTCCTGGATGCCTAAACTTCTTAAGGCACCTAAATCCATACTTGGGCTCTGCTCCTCCAAGTGTTCCTCTGTTGCAAACCCCATGCTGCACTTTAATGGAGCATGTGCCTGTGCAACACTTTGAGAACTGGCCTAGGCTGTGAGATATCTCAGTCAGCTGGTTTGACCTTTCACAAGTGGCAAGTATCTATGGGTCTTAATGATGTCAGCGTTTGTAGCTGGTATTCATTTAGGAGCAGGAGAATCATTCATCCTGAAATGCAGAATTAGGTTCCTAACTTCAAGGGTGCAAATTCGGAAATCTTGACTTTCTTTCTTTCTTAAATATACTCTAAAATGAACACTCATGCTTAGAGAAACATATTTTCTAAACAAAAAGGAGAAAGTTTGGCTAGAACTATGCACTGTGTAAATATGCATGCAATTGTTTATTTATTTATCTATTTATTTTACAATTTTATATCCTGCCCCTTCTGCAAAGCAGCTCGGGGCTGCTTACAATTTAAAACAAAAATATAAAACATATAAAATACAAATATAAAACTACTTTAGGGGGAAGCCATAAAAATATAAACATAAAACAAAAACACCCCAACCCTCAACTCCCCCCATCCCATCCCTCCCTCCCTCAACCATCCCCTCCACCAAATGCCTGGTGGAACAGCCAGGTTTTACAAGTCCAATGAAAAGTCAGCAGGTCCGGGGCCAGACGAGCCTCCTCTGGGAGGGAGTTCCACAGCTGAGATGCGGCTTCCGAGAACGTCCTCTGCATAGTGGCCCCCCGATTTACTCGGGGGACCTCCAAGAAGGCACCCCCAGTGGACCACAAGGGCTGTTTGAGGACCCGGGGAGTGAGGCGGTCCCACAGATAGGTCGGGCCGAGGCCTTGTAGGGTTTTAAAGGTGAGAACCAACAGCTTGAATTGTGCCCGGAAGAAAATAGGCAGCCAGTGCAGAGAACAAAGCACTAGTGTAATGTGCTCCTATAAGGAGCCGGGCCACCACATTCTGCACTAGCTGCAGCCTGCGGCCATCACCAGGGGTAGCCCCATGTAGAGCGCGTTGCAGTTGTCCAGTCTCGAGATAAAAAAAGCATTAATTATGGTGTCCAGGTCAGAGTCCAACACAA
>QEPC01000801.1:6336786-6370971 GCA_003113815.1 Sphenodon punctatus | reverse complement strand
GGTCCGGCGGCCTCAGCGCCGGCTGTGGCTGCCGGCGTCAGGACGTTCTAGGCCTTCCGGTGGAACCCGGAAGTTCACCGGAAGGCCTACAGCGTCCTGACGCCGGCAGCCACAGCCGGCGCTGAGGCCGCCGGACCGCCCGCCGCCGCCGGAGCTCTCAAAGGTAAGCAGCAAGCGCACTGTAGGGGTGATCCCTGGGGTGGGGTGGGGGTGTTAAACACCCCCCCCCAGGGATCGGGTCATACTTACCCGCGGCTGCGGGGACGCCGCGGCCGCTGGTGCTGGGGGGTGGGCTCTCCTTCGCCTCCGGGTCCGGGTCTGACTCTGTTCTTTTTTTAAACAAAAAGCCAGGCTGCGCAGGGTGGGTGGGGGGTGTCCCCCCTTCCACCCGCGCAGCCTGGACTCGGGGAGGTTTTTTTAAAAAAAAACTCTTTTGCTGGGGCTTTAATTTTTTTGACATTGCAGCCATTTTTAAATGGCTGCAATGCAAAAAAACCCGGTACACCGAAATCTGGTACCGGGGCCGGATTACCGGGTCGAATCCGGTAATGCCGGTACGCCCGATACCGGCATTATCGGATACCAGTAGATCCGGAATTCCCACCCCTACCTCATAACATCCACAAAATCCCATCCAGTGGAGCTTTTCTGGGTGGTGCGGGGGCTGGTCAGTCCAGCCTCCCTTCACCTGGCAGTGGAGTCATGGGCACATTGTGACAGGTCTGTGGATTATTTTGTGGAGAAAATTGCTCGTATTCACCAGGACTTGGACGCTGCAATTGATATACATGAGAAACTGGAGGTTATGAAAGCCCCATCTTGTCAAATTGTATGGGATCAATTTCAGTCGGTGACACCCGTCGATGCGGTCAATGTTCTTGGGACAGTTAGGGCCTCTTGTGAGTTAGATCCGTGCCCATCTTGGCTAATTAAATCTTGCCAGGAGACAATGAGTCCGTTGCTGGCTGGGGTGGTCAACACCTTCCTTCAGGAGGGCAGAGTGCTGGGCTGTCTCAAGGAGGTGGTGGTGCAGCCTCTGCTCAAGAAACCATTGCTTGACGCTGCCTCCCCCGCCAGCTATCAGCCTGTCTCCAACCTTCCCTTTTTAGGGAAGGTTATCGAACGGGCTATGGCCCAGCAGCTGCAAGGGCATCTTGATCGCATCGGATTTCTTGATCCCTCTCAGTCAGGATTTCGACCAGGTCATGGCACCAAGACTGCACTTGTGGCTTTGATGGATGATCTGCGCTGGGAACGGGGTCGTTCGACCCTTTTGATCCTATTAGATCTTTCAGCTGCATTTGATACCGTTGACCACGAGATGTTGGTGACGTGCCTGCAGGACTCTGCAGGGGTGGGCGGGACTGTTCTAGAATAGTTCCGCTAATTCCTGACCAGAAGAACTCAGCCAGTGGTGCTCGAGGAATATTTTTCATCACACCGGGACCTCTCGTGTGGAGTCCCACAGGGTTCTGTTTTGTTCTCTCTCCTGTTCAACGTGTACATGCAGCCACTCGGCAAGGTGATCAGGAGGTTTGGCGTGCAGTGTTATCAATATGCTGATAACACCCAGCTATACCTCTCTTTTTCAACAGACCCAGGCCCGGCAGCCTCGGTGCTTACAGCTGTGGGGGACTGCATGAGGGCAAACTGACTGAGGCTGAATCCTGACAAGACGGAAGTGATGTTGGTGGGTAAGGTGATGGAGATGGTGGCCCCCGTCACTGATAGGGTCTGTCCTCCATTGGTTTCCCAGGTTTCAGGTCTGGGGGTGCTCCTCGATGCACAGCTCCGCTTGGATATCCAGGCGGAGGCTGTGGTGAGGAGTGCTTTTCGACAACTACACCTGGGGCGACAGCTCTGGCCGAATGTCTCAGACTCTGACCTGGTCACCCATCCATGCTTTCATCACCTCCAGGTTGGACTATTGTAATGCGCTCTACGTGGGACTACTCATGGTGACGGCTCGGAAGTTGCAGCTGGTGCAGAATGCGGCAGCCCAGCTTTTGGTGGGGCTGGGCTGCCAGGAGCACATTACGCCGGTGCTCCGTTCTCTGCACTGGCTGCCAGTGGTTTTCCAGGCCCGATTCAAGGTGTTGGTATTGGCCTATAAAGCCTAAACAGCCTGGGCCCTGCATATCTGCAGGACTGCCTCACCCCCCGGGCTTTGGATCAGTCCCTGTAGTCATCCGGGGGGTGCCTTGCTCGAGGTCCCCCGAGTCTTGTGGGGGGCCACACAAGAGAGGGCGTTCTCGATGGCCATACCACGGCTGTCGAAATCCCTGCCGGTAGGTGCCCGGCTGGCCCCTGATCTCCCCTCATTTTGACGAAGTTGTAAGACCCAGCTGTTTCACCAGGCGTTTGGGTTTGGGTTTGAGTGGGGTGGGCGGGGGTGGGTATTTGGTACTGCCTTTTAAAGTTGTTTTCAGTGTTTTCTTATTTATATGATGTGAGCTGCCCCAAGCTGCCTGAGGCAGGAGGGGCGGGATAATACATTTTTTAAAATAAATAAATAAATAATAAAAAAGAGACACCCCCCCCGACCCCGACCCCTCTCTGTCCCCCACAGTTTGGTCTCCAAAATGCAAGAGAAACTTGATTGTCACTCTCCTTCCTCCACCCCCAGAAGGCCTTGCTCACAGCCTAGAACTCTAATGGAATCAGTCCCAAATTCCATGTACTCATTAAACACAGTTCTACCCTGCCTGCTCATCAGTCCCTTATTGGGAATCTGTATCCCGCCAACCATATCTTCTTCTGCATATAGTGATGAGGAGTTTCAATCATATACCACTATTTCTTCCTAGAGCTCCAACATATTTAGGACATACTGTAATTAGGCTATTTTTTTCCCCCCATTTCTTCCTAATCCAATTTCTGTTTCACTTTTTCTGACTCCTATCTGTGTTCCAGGTTAATTCTTCTGAAATGAATAAAACTACAAGCTTCCAAAGTCATACATAAGGCACCTGTCTTGCCTCGAGCCAAGCAAGCTTATTATTAAACTTATGGTCAGGACCTCATTGTATCGGACACCATGCAACTATATTGATAGACATGGGGAAGAAATTTCAATCAAGACTACCCTGAAATGAGGAAGTCCCTACAGTTCTTGCCTCTAGTGGGGAGAAGCGTAACCTGGGTTGCTCATTTTCTTTTCACTTACAGTTTAGAGCATGCGCTTATATCTGAAATATCTTCCTGTTTTAAGTTAATTGGCCTTGCTTGCTCTCATTTTTCTCATCACTATCTGCTAATTCAATTGCTTTTCTTCTTCACCTGCTGTTGCCTCACACATGACCCACATAGTACCCTCAATTCTTTCTCTCTCTTTTCTTCCCAACAGACACATTATGATTAAAGCTGTGCACTCATTGAATACACGACAGGAATTCTCTTTTGGTTGTGCTGGGTTAGTATGCTGGTGAGTTGTTTTTCCCCCCTGAAGCTCACTGACCCCATTAAAGTCACAACCGCCAGAGAAACCATTTTCGTTTGTAGAGTCTAGTCCTCTAAGAGTCTGAATCTATCCTAACAGGCAAACAGTAGCCAAGACTGGATATTTCTTTTAAGAGGCTTGTTTACCAGCATTTCAGCTGGGCTGGATTACAGCTCACAGCAGCTGTACACTATTACACAATAGGAAGAAGAGAGTGAAAGTCTATTTTTAAGAACTAAGGTGTATAGGATGGCTCTTCTGCTGTAATGAGGGGGTTTAGGCCCTGGACTATCTTCAGTTTATTCAAGTTTCAGAAACACTGGAGTAGTATACAAGGCAAATTTGGCTTTTTTCTTGCTTACTAAACAGGCAGCAGTAGCTTCTTGAATTTATTACATTTTAATTTATTTTTTTTAAAAAAAAGATACTCCTATCAACTTGTGAATTTGAAATTTGAATACTAAATCTAACATCTCAGTATAACAGGAAATAAATTTACATTGCTGTATTAGCTGCTGTAATACTTGACACACTTCAATACTTAAACTATTAGTTTACTAGCACAATCATTCTTTTCAGGGAGGGATACTGTATTAAGCAATTTGGAAGTACAAATCATACACATGGTTCTTAAAGAATTTGTGATCTTTATACTTATTAAATCCTCTTGCTATGAAACTCCACCCCACTCCCAAATTTTCTGATGTAAAGGCCAAAAGTCTCATCTGTAATATCTATAGCTGAAATGAATAGCCATGGCAAATAATTTCTTCCACTTCAAACTGGGTTCAACAAAATAGATGCAAACAACTATTCAGTTCCTATTTTGTTACTGAAATCTAATATCCATTTCAGGTATTTCAGTTTGGTAATTTTGGTCACTTTGGTATTTTGGTCACTTTGTCTAGGGAACAAAGTGACTGCAATAACCAATCCAAAATACCTGAATAAACAGATATGTGATAATTATTTCTATTTGGATATCTGAAAATATGACTTAGGCCCTTTTTACACAGACACTATAACACTGATAAAATGGGTGTTACATTTTATTATACATATTGCAGGGCACCCATAGAGCACACCTGCAGCCGAGCAACATGAATAATAAAATGTAATACCCATTTTATCAGTGTTAGGGTGTCTGTGTGAAAAGGGCCTAATATTTGTGAATTCAATTGTGACAACAAAGACCATTTTTAAATGAGGGAGGGAGGACTGGGGTGTGTGGGGGAGGGGTGCCTCTGGGGGTTCTGGGGGAGCAGCAGATGGGAGGGGGTCAGGGTGGTGTGGATGGGCGGGAGGGGTGGCTATTGGGACTGTCATGGGTCGTGGACGGTATGGTCAATGGGGGCAGAGGGCTCGGGCGCCCAGGGGCTCTAGGGTCCTTGTGGAGCTTCAGAGAGCCTACTCGCCACCTGAGGGTCCAGGGGAGTTGGTACCAGGTTCCCACAGTGGGGGACTGAATGCGACGTCCGTAGTTAATAAGGCCCCGATAATCCGGGATTTGATCCTGGACGGGGCAGCGGACCTCACATGTATAATGGAGACCTGGCTGGATGAGCAGGCGGGGCCAATTTTGGCAGATCTTGTTCCAGCCAGGTATGCCGTGCAACATCAGCCCCGCGCCAAGGGTCAGGGGGTGGCATAGCTATTATTTTTAAAGAGATGTGGTCAGTTAGGAGGTATCCAGTTCCAGATATCCCTGGGATCGAGGCCCTCCATGTGGTGTTTGATTTGGCTGGGGGCAATTTGGGGGTGCTGCTGGTGTACTGGGCCCCTTCCTGCCCAGCAGCATCCCTCTCCGCTCTAGTGGAGCTGGTCTCGGTGGTGGCGTTGGGCTCCTCTAGGACCTTGGTCCTGGGGGACTTAAATGCCCATAACGACACTGGCCTTGTGGGGGGCGGAGCGAGAATTCATGGCCGCCATGGCAACCATGGATTTGTCCCAGGTTGTCAGCTGCCCGACTCATGTGGGGGGGGGGCACACCCTCGACTTGGTGTTCTGTTCTGGCCTTGAGGTGGATGATCCAGTAGTGGGGGACATAACAACTATGCCCTTGTCATGGACGGATCATTACCTCCTTATGACCGGTCTCTTAGTACGTCACACCCAGAAGGGGAAGATACCAGTTAGGATGGGCTGCCCTCGGAGGCTGATGGAACCTCAACGGTTCCAAGAGGCCCTGGGGGAGTTAACCCTGGATCCTGCCAGCCGCTCTGTGGATGAACTCGTCCGGGCTTGGAACATCTTGCTTGGGGAGGCCATTGACAGGGTGGCTCCGAGACTCCCCTGCCCCTGTCTCAACTTCGCAGGGCCCCTTGGTTTACTGGGGGGCTGCGGGGCATGAAGCAAGAAGCCAGGAGATTAGAGCGACACTGGCGTCGGACTTGCTCTGAATCCGATCGACTTCTCCGTAGGGCCCATTTGTGGTCCTACGTTGAGGCTGTGAGGATGGCAAAGAAAGAATTCTCTTTGCCACCCTCATAGCGTCTGCAAAGTCACGTCCAGTGGAGCTGTTCCGAGTGGTGCAGGGGCTGGTCAGTCCGACCGACCTCCGCCTGGACGGGGACTTGTCCCAGGCCCGCTGTGAGGAGTTTGCCATCTACTTTGCAAACAAGATCGCTCTGATCCAGAGCAACTTCGACACTGGATTAGAGACAGTAGGAATTGAGCATGAGGTTGATGGAGGCACCGTCTGGTCCATCTTTTTGGGATGAGTTTCAGGAAGTGACGCCAGCCGATGCTGTGGAGCTCCTGGGGTCGGTTAGGGCCACCAGTTGTGAATTAGATCCTTGCCCGTCCTGGTTGGTGAAAGCCTCCAGGGAGATACTGGTGCTGGTGCTGGCGGGGGCTGTCAATGCGTCCCTTCGGCAGGGGAGTTTGCTCCCCGGTCTCAAGGAGGCCGTGGTGCACCCCCTGTTGAAGAAGTCATCCTTGGATGTGGACGCACTCGCCAGTTATCAACCCGTCTCTAACCTTCCCTTTTTAGGGAAGGTTACTGAACGGGCACAGGATATAATTTTCTTGCAAGAAACTTGGCTGACAGAACCCCCATTTGCTGGGATTTGGCGAGGGTTCAATGTTTTTTGGGCAAATGCGAGTTGCTCTGATTTGCATGGGAGACCTAGTGGAGGACTCGGTTCGTTTGTCTCTACAAAAGTGGAAGTAACTGAGTGTTTGGGATCTATTAAAGCAAATTTTTTATTACTCTATTGTAAGCTCAATAATGGTCTGGAAATGTTACTCGCTAATACTTATATTCCCCCGGCTAACTCCTCCTATTATAAGCCAGAGATCTGGGCTAACATTATAGAGTTGGTCCAGGCAGCATCTGATAGATTCCCCGCTGCTCTTTTGATCTGCGGTGGAGACTTTAATGCACGCATGGGGAATCCAGCCACTATGCACCGTACTCTGGCATTAGAGGAATCAATAGATCCCCTAGACATCCCTCCCCGCCACTCTAAAGATAATGTAGTTGGCCCAAGGAAGGCCCTTATGCAGGATCTGATGACTAATCTTGATCTCACTATTATAAACGGAAGAGCCAGAGGTGACTGGGAAGGTAATTTTACCTTCCATTCTCCTAGAGGATCTAGTGTCCTAGATCTTTTTTTAATCTCCCCAAGTATGTTTTCTGCAGTATCAAGCCTGGAGGTGGTACCCCTGTCTCTAACTAACCACTTCCCCATAAGTCTCTCCCTGACTTTTTTGCTCAAACAATCCATCTTTGAGCCTCCCGGGGACTTGCCGAAGGAGCCCGCCCCCCTGGTCCGTGCCAAATGGACTGATAGGCAGGCAACCATGGTGGCGGCTTTCCTGGATACCCCCCCTGGGAATGTTTTCATAGAGAAGGCGGGGGAACAGGGAGTAAATATCATAACTTGGTATGAGTCCTTTCTAGAGGAATTGACTCCACTAATCACTATACAAAGCGATTCCCGAAAGGGGCTCCAGCCGGGAAGACCCCTCCCAGGTTGGTTTGATGGAGAATGTCGTAGGGCCAGGGCAGCTCTTCGACGTTTGGCTAGGAGACTTAAAGTAGACCCTAGTGACGCACCAAGAAGCCAACTTTCGCTGGGCCGCAGTGAGTACCGGAGGCTATTAGTATTTAAATTACGAGCTCATAATAAAGACCAATGGGCTCGCCTTAATAGGGTGGTCACATCTGGGGATTCCCGTAAATTCTGGGCTTTCATAAGATCATCCCAGACCAGGGGCTCCAACTTGGGTGGATATAGTCTCCACCCGCAGGTTTGGCAGCACTACTATGAGACCCTTTTCTCCCATACTAGGAATGTTGGTATAGGGCCAGATATAGATACAGCCTCCGTAAGCAGATTCCAGGAATGGCCTCCAGTCACCATGGAGGAAGTGATTGAGCTTATAGCTGGACTCAAAACAGGGAAAGCCCCTGGCCCAGATTTTTTATCCCCAGAGGTGCTAAAAAGTAACCCTGTGGGGTGGGCTAAGGTACTAGCCCCTCTTTTTTCCTTTGTCAATAATACGGGTGCCCTCCCACAGGCTTGGACAACCAGTATAGTGGTCCCCATCCATAAAAAAGGGAATTTAAAACTCCCAGAGAATTATCGACCTATAAGTCTCCTCAGCGTAGTGGCTAAATTATATTCTAAGCTCTTACTGAACAG
This sequence comes from Sphenodon punctatus, assembly GCA_003113815.1. Taxonomy (NCBI): domain Eukaryota; kingdom Metazoa; phylum Chordata; class Lepidosauria; order Sphenodontia; family Sphenodontidae; genus Sphenodon; species Sphenodon punctatus. Next base: position 6,362,880 of record QEPC01000801.1, on the reverse strand, counting down.
ATTACAATTATGGATGGACAAGAACTCTATTATTGAGCCGGAGCAGGCAGGCTTTCGCGGGGGGATGGCTACCACCGACCATATATTTACCCTATCCTCTTTAATGACAAAATATACTTCTCACCGCAGGAAATTATTTTTGTGCTTTATAGATCTTGAGAAAGCATTTGATTCAGTTTGTAGAGAGCGCCTCTGGACAAAATTAAGATCCCTTGATATGGAACCCAGACTCTTGTATTTAATTATGAAACTACATGAGCGAAATTCGCTCCGGGTTCGTTATAACAATAACGGGGCTCTGTCGCAATCAATAAAGGTGCAAGTAGGAGTGCGACAGGGATGCCTGCTCGCCCCTGCCCTCTTTAATCTTTATTTAAATAATTCAGTGTACACCTTAAAACAATCAGATACGCACGCCCCTAAAGTAGGAGACCGTAGGATCCCACTGTTGCTCTATGCGGACGATACAGTCTTAATCTCCCAGACAAAAATTGGACTGAGGCGAGCCATGCAATCTTTTGGCGCCTACTGCCAGGCCGAATTACTATCAATTAACTTTACTAAAATGAAGGTCATGGTGGCAGGGGCCAGGGGTAACCAGAAACGTCATACTTGGTTTATCGGCCCAAATTCCATTGAACAAGTCCGGTCCTACAAATACCTGGGGGTAATATTTGCTTCTAATGGGGGCTGGAGAGAACATTTCGTGGCAGCCCAAGTACTTGCAAAAAAAACCATCCTGGCAATTCTGAGGTTCTTTCTAGGCAAAGGGGGGAAATTAGTTTTACCGGCCCTCCGCCTTTTCAGGGCTAAAGTTCTTGGTCAGCTACTATATGCATTTCCCATCTGGGGCCTCTCTTTTCTCAATTCTCTTGAACCCCTTCAAAATGATTTTTTACGACGCATACTAGGAGCTCCTAGGGGTACCCCCCAAGTTATTCTCCGAGCCGAAGCTCGGTGCCTTCCATTAAGGGCATATGCCCTCCAAGCGGTGGCTATGCTCTGGGTCAAAGCATCGCTACTCTGCCATCAAGAGGGCTCCCTTTTTTCCTTAGTACTGAGGAGCAGGTTGGGAGATCCCTGGCTACGCCAGATAAAGCAAGAAGTTGCCCTGTTGGGGTTTTCCCCTGAAGTGCTGGCTAATTTGGGCCAGGTAGCTACCAGGTCTTTGATAAAGAGACGCATCCAGGACCAAACGATCCAATTGGAGGGGGCTCTTCTGTCTGCTCAAAAGATAGCCCCCGCATATATCCCCCCCAATCCCCAGTGTTCTGATCCTTATTATCTTTTCGTTTGGGAGGAGGTTAAAGAACGCATAGCATACTTTAGATTGAGGACCAATACGTTCCCTTCGGCAATCATGGAGGGGCGATATAAGCAAACCCCATGGGCCATGCGCCTATGCCCATTATGCCACCTGAAGGCGGTGGACACAACTGAGCACGTTTTTTTTCATTGCCCTGCTCTTACAGGCCCTAGAACTAAATTCTTAAAAGGCCCCTTTTTGGACCCCCTTTTTCAACGTAATGACACTCAGAGTTTACTCGGGCCTATTGCTTCAGTACACTCCAGAGCAGTGGCAAGATTTGGTGTGGCCGCCTGGAACATCCGCCGCCCATTCTTCCCCGTCTTAAGTGGCTTGGCTTCTGGGGGGGCTTTTGTATAAGATCAAACGATAGTAGGAACAAATGTAAGGCAATCTGCCCAAGTCGGCTTCTGTTTACCATTTGGAGTTAGAACATTATGTTGATGTATATTGTATGTTGTTGTTTTTATCTTTATCCTTGTATTTATTGCCACGCAATTTGTTAAAGGGCTGTGCCCTGCAAATAAACTTCTTTATTATTATTATTATTACTGAACGGGCAGTGGCCTTGCAGCTCCAGGTTCACCTAGACAGCATCGGGTTTTTTGACCCCTTTCAATCAAGGTTTCACCCCGGCCATGGTACAGAGATGGCTTTGGTGGCCTTGGTGGACGATCTCCGCTGGGAGATGGATGCAGAACGTTCGACGCTATTGGTCCTGCTAGATCTCTCAGCTGTGTTTGATACAGTGAACCGTGGGCTGCTGTTGAGACGGTTGGGTGACCTGGGGGGTCGGGATGGGACCATCTTTGGTTGATTCCAGTCATTCCTCTCGGGGAGGACCCAGCGGGTTGTCTTGGGAGCAGAAACATCTAGCCCCGGGGCCCTGGACTGTGGCTTTCCGCAAGGTTCAATCCTGTCTCATTTATTGTTTAATATATATATGCAGCCCTTGGTGGAGATTGTGAGAGGGTTTGGTGTGCGTTGCCACCAATATGTGGATGACACCCAGCTTTACCTCTCTTTTTCAGCCGACCCAGGCCCTGCCGTCTCCGTACTATCCCAGTGTTTGGAGGCCATGGCAAGTTGGTTATGGCAGAGCAGACTGAAGCTAAATCCCGATAAGATGGAGGTGATGGTGGTAGGCTGAGCAGGGGAGGTGTTGCCCCCTCTTGTGGAGTGGGTGTGCCCCTCTGGCCCAGCAGGTTCGGAGTCTGGGGGTGTTACTGGACGCGGGTCTCCGTCTACATCAACAGGTGGATATGGTGGTGAAGGTGGCATTCCGCCAGCTGTATATGGTGTGGAGGATGCATCCGTACATCTCCAGACCTGACCTGGCCACTTTGATCCATGCCTTCATCACCTCGAGGCTGGATTACTGTAACGCGCTCTATGTGGGGCTTCCCTTGACGCTGGCCCGGAGGTTGCAGCTAGTGCAGAATGTGGAGGCCCGTCTCCTAACAGGGACGGGCTGACGAGAGCACATAACACCAGTGCTCCGTGCACTGCACTGGCTGCTTGTAACGTGCTGAGCCAGATTCAAGGTTTTGATTTTGATCTATAAGGCCCTATATGGTCTTGGACCTGGATACCTCAGGGACCGCCTCACCCTCCGCGACTCAGAACAGACCCTCCGGTCTGCTGGGGGCACCTTCTTGGAGGTCCCCCGCATAAGGCGGGGGCCTACAATAGAGAGGGCATTCTCAGTGGCCGGGCCCCGATTGTGGAACTCCCTCCCAGAGGAAGCACGAATGGCCCCGAGTCCGTTGGCCTTCCGTCGGGCCTGTAAGACATGGCTGTTCTCCCAGGCCTTCGGAGGCGGGGAGGGTGGGCTAAACTTCTGTTGGGGGGTGTTTTAAAACTGTTTTATTGCTGATTGTGAAAAAAATTGTGTGATAAATTGTTCAAAATTGTTTTATATTGTTCTGGAAGCTGCCCCGAAATGCCACAGGCATGGGAGGGTGGCATATAAATACAATAAAATAAATAAATAAATGGACCACGGTGGGTGGGGGGATGGGTGTATGGCCATGGTGGGTTGGGGTGAGAGTGCGCCCGTTCCCACGGGTGCACACCCATCTCCACTCATGGAGCATCGGACATTAGAGCCTGTTGTTCCATGCATGGATGATGGGTGGAAATAGGTGTAGTGCGGGAGCACACATGCACACCACCCATACCCCGTGGCATTTACACGGGCGCCTCCACCCATCAACCCCATTGTACACCAGCTGCAGTTTCCAAAAAGTCATCAGGGGTAGCCCCACATTGCATTGCAGTCTATTGCAGTAGTCTAGCGTAGAGGTTATGAAGTCATGAATGACAGTGGCCAGATCTAAATCTCATAAAAAAGGCTGCAGCCTTCTCACCAGATGGAGTTGGTGAAAAGCACTCTTGGACTCCAGCGCAACCTGGCAATCCAGGTGCAGCAATGGATCCAAGCACCCCAAGGCTGTGAACCTGAGTGACCAAGGGAGGCTGGACCCCACCAATGACAGGAGTCCCTATGTCCACAAGGCACAAGGCTGACCAACCATCATCCCTTCGGTCTTGTCTGAATTCAGCTTCAAATGGCTCGCCTGCATTCAGTCCCCAATGGCAGGCAGCCAGTGGGTAAGCGTTAAGACTACAGGACCTGGGTCAGATGAAAAGGAGAAATAGAGTTGGCACTTCACTTCTTATCACCATACAACCTCACCTGGGGCCAAGATGCACATTGAACAGGAGCAGGGACAAGATGGAACCCTGCAGGACCTCACAGGAGAGCTCCCCATGAGGGATGACGAGCCATTTCCCCATCACCCCCCTATGTTCTCCCAGATATGAACAAACAGAGTGACACAAGAGCAATCCGTGAACCCCTGCCAGGTCATGCAGCCATGTCAACACCACCACATGATCATCTGTATCAAAGACCTTCGAAAGATCTAACAAAACCAACAGTGTACAATTTCCCCTGTCTTTTTCCATAGCAGAAATGAATTGCATGAAGGGTAAACTGCAGAAGTGATTGGTTGGGAAGTCTACATTTGGTATGAAGAGATTTGCAGAAATGGCACAAATGTCACATACATCAACTGTCTTGCCTGTTTCTGGGTAGTGCTAAAATAGGTAGTGCATTTGCTACCAATGGGCAATACCTACATTTTTTAGTAGTAATCAGGCACTTGATTACCCCAAAATACCATTACCGAGTTACTGATTTATCTATTGCTAAATTGGTACCAGAATTTGGAACAATCAGGATGGGAAATAAAAAAAATGGTACCAGAAATAATAAAAATTGGAATGGAAACTGGTAAACTGTTATATTGGGCAGTTCACCGGGCACTAATTAGGTACCAATTAATATTCAATGTTACCGGATCACGGGAAGTACTACATGTAAAAAGAACCATATTAACAGAAGTGGGGGGCAAGCACATGGTGACTGGAGATGAGAGCCAACCTTAGAATTTGCAGAGCCAAGGACAAAGATAAAATTATGGGGCCCTGGTGAGCCAACCCATTCTCTACAGGTGCTGATATTGACATATAAAGCCCTAAACGGCGTGGGCCCTACATATCTGAAGGAGCACCTTTCTCCTTATGTCCTTTTGCGGCCGTTAAGATCTGCCAAGAGTGCCCTCTTGCAGGTTCCGTCACTGACCCAGTTTCATACAACTCAGGCCCACAGAAAGGCATTCTCAGTGGCTGCTCCACAGCTTTGGAACTGCCTTCCCTTGGAGGTTGGTCTAACCCCCTGCTTTGAATGTCTTCTGGAGGCAGTGTAATATTTTGGTCAGGAATTTGATAGGCAGGGATAGATTTGTAAGTAAGTAAGATTTTATTAGTTCAGCAGATATTTGCTATTCACAATACATAAAACAGGAAAATGAATCCCAATATATACAACCACAAAAATAAAACCATACCCGATAGGTTAACTAAATATCACATTGCTGTACGTTCTCGATTCACAATTAATAAAAACATTGACACCGCTTTAATTTGCGCTTCATCTGATAGACTTAACAGCTCCTCGTAAATTTTTTAATGACCAGAGGTACCCTCTTCTACCACCAGTCGGATCCAAAGCTCCCTATAAACTACATACCTAGGGCACTTCAGATAATATGGGGCAAAGTCTCCACCACAGATGGACAGAACATATACATCCTCCTTGGTCTTGGTGTACCCTCCCTCCTTCCCATGACTTCAGCCATTTCAAACAAGTTAAAACGTAGTAACATAAACAGTCTCCGCAACCTGGGATCCTGAATTTTTTCCAGATAAGATTGTAATTTCACAGAAGTCTTAACTTTAGGGTAAAAGACTGAAATTTTATTTTGTTGTAAAAGTTCCAAGTCTTTTGCATTAGCCCAGTCTTTTATTTTCTCCTTCAACTCCCGTTTAGAGAGTCCGCTATCAGGTAAACCCTCTTCTCCCTCTGGAAGACCTATAACACTAGTCAATTGCTTTAAGTTCTTTAGCCATGGGTATTGGGGAAATCCCACGTGTTCTTTTTCTTCTAGATAGCAGCCAGTGACCAGATTAGAATTCCCTTCCATTATATTCTTCCAGAAGGAGAAAACCCTGAGGCACAATTGGGCGAAATTCGATAGTGTCCCTATCTCTAGCCTAAGCATAGTAAGAGGGGTTGCTTTGGGGGGGTCTTCAGAATGCTACGGAGGAAAGAGTTCTGTGGGACCTCCATCTTACTGGAGTAAGATGCTGCTGTTATTTCTCCTCCATAAAGAAAACTAGAAATAACCTTTATTCTAAAAATATCCAGCATCTGTCGAAGAGAGGCCACTGGGGCCTCATGATTTAATTTTAGCAATCCTCCAGCTATTCGCTTTGCCTTAGCTATCTGTCTATCGTTATGTTTTTTCCACAGATTATTAGAGGAAAATAACACTCCCAGATACGTATAGTGCGAGGTTAGAGATAGCTCTTGGCCTCCAATATACCAACTATATGCAATGTGTGATTTGCTGAAGGCCATCACATTCGATTTATTCATATTAATTAATAGCGCATTCTGCTGGCAATAACTATGCAGAGCCACTAGCATCTGTTGCAGCCCTTTTCTTGTCTGCGAAATGAGGACAATAGCATCTGCATATAACATTATAGATATTGCCCTCTCTCTTATTCGCGGAGGAGTTGGATTTGCTGCGATGACTGTAGGAACTAAATCGTCTACATATAAATTAAAAAGAAGGGGGGCCAGTAGGCCTTACCCCTTTTTCTAATAAAAATTCCTCAGTGACATCCCCTCTAGGGCTCATCTTTACCATTGCCTTAGTTGCTTCATGCAGTTTCATAATCAATTCCAACAACTTTGCAGGTACCCCCATTTTCTTTAACTTCCTCCACAGAAGTTCCCTACAAACTGAATCAAAAGCCCTTGTGAAATCTATATAAGCAACAAAAAGATTTCCCTGCTTCACAACCACATATTTGTCTATAAGATGTTTCAAGACAAAGCAGTTGTTAATAGTTGATTTAAATCTACTAAAGCCTGATTGCTCCTCATGCAAAGGATGATCAACCTCCACCCATTTTTCAAGCGCTGTCAATAAAGTTCTTCCATATAGTTTACCGATTATAGGAAGAAGGCTAATCGGCCTATAAGAAGCTGGATCCAGCATGCTTTCTCGCTTAAAAATGGGTACTATAATAGCTTTGGCCCAAGTATGCGGAAGCTCTCCAGTGTAGTTAATCAAGGTGAAAAATCTAGCTAACATCGGGACCCACCAGGACACAAGGCTCTTAAAGAGCTCTGGTGGGATTCCATCTGCCCCAGGGGCCTTTCCCGTTGCAAGCATATTGATAGCTAGCAATACCTCCTGTTCAGTAACCAATGGGACAAAGAAGAATTCATCCCCTCCCAGGGCTACGTACTTCAAAGTATTTTCCAGGGGTGCACCTGCCATGTCTACTTTCTTAAAAACAGATTAATAATAAGATATCCAAGTCTCCTCTGATATCACAGGATCTCCAACACTCCCCCTATTCACACACCAGCTGCTAATTATTTTCCAAAATTTGGAAGAATCCTTGGTTTGTGCAGCCACTTGCAACTCCGCCCATGTTTGTGCTGCTTTTAATTTTTTCTTCTCTCAAAAGTTTATAATAGTTCCCTTTTAGAAGAGTGAATTCCTGCCAATACACATCCACTCTATATCTCATCCATTTTCTCCTTGCCCTAATCATCATCTTTTTCTTTTCATTTCTACATTGGGCATCGTACCAAACTCTTGGGTTGAGGACGGTCTAAGGTTTATTGGTTGAGGTGACATTTCTAGCATACGTCAGCACTTGATCAAAAACAGCCTGCACGCTATTGCTCATAGCACTATACTCGCCTGTCTTCAGTATGGCAGTTTGTAACACCACACCTTCTGGAGACAGAAGAAACTGCAAGACCTTAGTTCCTATAACTGCTGTCCACTTTAATCTTACGATTATATTAGATGAATGGGATTCTCCTGAACGGACATATCCCTCATTCTGAATTAAATTCAGCCGTAGGGGAAAATGGGACCTCTCTGGTCTTTGAATTACAACTAAGTCCCACACAAGGGGGAACGCTGAGGCCGGGAGACAAGCATAATCTATCAAACTTGCTCCTTGATTCGAATCATACGTATATTCCCCCAAGGGGTCGGAGGGTGTACGCCCATTGATTATTATAAGGCCTTGTTCTGCACGGAGTTGCATAAACTTCTCCCCATGCTTATTGATTATTCCATCTAGGGAGCCCCTATTAGGAAACCCACCCGCGGAATTCATCTCATCATTGGGGGTTTCTATATCCAAGTTCGCCGTCCTGGCATTAAAATCCCTCAGCAGTAGTATAGTACTTCGTGTGTACTTAAGAATATCAGCGAGCAACTCACTTAACTGTTCCGAAGAATTTTCCTCATAGAAAGGCGAGGTTTCTGGGGGAATATATGCATTTATCAATACATAATTGCCTTGATTTGGAATTTTTATAGACATGGCTAAGCAGTTCCTAATCAATGATTGAATTACTTCCACATAAATGATCTTTTGGGAGGATACAAGATTAATGATGCCTCCTGACAACCTCCCTTTCTTTGCCCTAGATGTCCCCGGTCTACCATACAGCATGAAACCTTTCAAGTTCAGGGAGGTAATATCTACTGCTGTTAGCCGTGTCTCTTGAAGGCAAATTATATCATGAGCTCCTATAAATTCTCTCCAGTCTTCACCTCCTAATTTAGACTTGAGCCCCTCTATGTTCCATGTTAGACAGGTTAGTGTTGCCCGCTGGGGCCGTCATTGCAAGGACTGGGACCCACCTTCGCAGATCTTATTGCGGGCTCCCTTTTCCTTCCAGGAGGGGTGCCTAATATTGCAGTATTCCTAATAGGAGAAATATCTGATCTAAAAAGGACAGTGTTTTCTAGTGTTGTACAGTCAAAGCAAATTCGACCTGTTTGAGAATTTCCCTCATCTATAATCTCCCCACCTTGACCTCCCAATGTTCCAAAAACCGCAGCCAGCGAGTCCATGGAATCTGGTGAGCCAGTTTCATCCAACATTAACCAATTTTGGTTAGTCAGAACACACTCTAAGACACTGTCTTGCTCCTCCAGCTGCTTGCCTGGCCCATCCTGCTCTAAAAGTAGAGCTCTAGCAAGGATATTTTCAACCCTTTTGATGAAAACCCCCGTTGATCTAAGCAGAGTCTTACTCCTCCATAGTCTATCTTGAATTTGAACTGAAAGAAAAGTAACTTCCCACCTAGAAAATCCTCCTTTATTTAACAGAGCTCTAGCCTCTCCCACTTCTTCCATCAAGATCTTTTGGGCCATGTTTCTCTGGAGAAAATCTAAGAAAAACTGTATATCTAGCGCCCCATATTTAAGGAAACTATATTTCTTCTTCCTACTAAAGTGAAATATGAGTGCTGTCAACCATCGAACTGCAGTGTCCTGTGGCCAAATCTTAAAAACAGGATGGCCATTCTCTTTGCGGACCAAAGGACTCTGTAGATTACTACAGGGTCTACTATTGGCCTGAGAAACAAAGGAAGAACCATTTAAAATTATTAACATAATTAGACAACACAAATACACAACAAAGTGCATTTACTGTGCTTCGCAGGGAACCCTTTCCAAGGTACCATCATCTCAGTAGTGAGACAAACTGGATACATTACGTACTGAAATTGCATACAATTTACAGAATGAGCAGAGAACTCTTCCCAAGGTACTTCCCAATCACCTGAAGGTACTTGATTAACTCCTGTAGAACTGAATACCGTGTACTGAACAAATAGGGAACACATCCAAACATAGTGTAATCCCTGCGAAGCACAGTAAATATAGCAAAATTATGTTAATAATTTTAAATGTACAAAATAGATAAGTGACCATGGTTACTTGTTGTTAAGTAATGAAGCTATGGATTGTAAGGTAGTAGATATATTATGGTTATGTACATGCGTTTTGCTATATGTGTTGTAGGTGTAATTGTGTTTTAATTTCCCTGTTTTGGGGGTTTTATGTCTTGTGCATTTAAGTGTTTGTTAAACTGGTAAGTTTTTTGTTGTTAATTTCTTGTGGTTTTTTTCTTTTTGTTTGTTTAGTTTTTTGTTATTATGGTTGTTGACTTAAGTTTTGTTCTCATTGTATGTCATTGGTCAGAGGGTTTGACATGATGACAAACACTTTATCTCCACACCTAACAGCATCCCCTGCTCTGCCCAGCAGACCTGTCCCCTCAGTATCCCCCAACCAAACCCCTCCACTCAGTACCCCCTTGTTCCTCAACCAAACCCCTCCCTTCAGCGATCCCCACCCCTCCAAGCACCCCCTCATCCTGCACCCCACCCCTCAATACCCCTTGATCCCCACACCTAACAGCATCCCCTGCTCCCACAACCAGCTCTGTGAAGCACAAACCTCGGTCCCCTAACCGAACCCCTCCCGTCAGCAATCCCTGCTCCTCATACCACCTTTTCCCTCGTGTGTCCTCTGGGTTGTCCCACCAAATCACAGTTATCACACTTTAAGTGTCTACAGTTATGTGGCTGCTGACAGGTACCCCTCCCTTCAGTGATCCCCACCCCTCCAAGCACCCCCTGATCCTGCACCCCACCCCTCAGTAGCCCTTGCTCCACACACCTAAAAGCATCCCCTGCTCCCCCCACCAGACCTCTCCCCTCAGTACCCCCCAACCAAACCCCTCCCCTCAGCAATCCCTGCTCCTCATACCACACATACCTCCTAATACCATTTCCCTTGTGCTCAGGATCGTCCCACCAAAGCACACTTATTGCTGACTGCTCAGAGCTTCAGCTGTCTGAAGCAGAAAGCCTTTGTGATGTCACCAGGTGCTTAACTGATCAGCTGGTGACATAAGTGAAGCACAAAGCTGAAAACTCCGTACGTACTGAGCATGTGCGGAGAAACAAAACTGATTTTTCAGTCATCAATCACTCAGTTTTGCAAGCACCAACCACTACCATACCGCACAGGATCATGTCGTTTATCTCCAGCTCCATGTCTGTAAATTTTGACGGATCAACCCCTCCATGGGTAGGAGATACAGAAGATGGAAAATTCTGAGAACATTTCAGTTTTCACCCTAACAAGGTAACCTCAAAATGCTCATAACTTTGGATTTACTTGATCAATCTGCTTCAAACTTTTTACGTATAATGTTCCTCACAACTTACACCCACTGACACAAATTCATATTACTATGTCCAGCAGTTCATCAAATACTGGCCTTCACCAGAACCCTGATTATAATGGAACAGTGGTTGTACATTTAAGTATCTTTACAGCTACCGCTGTAAAGATAATAAATAAAATAAATAAATACAGGCCTCTAGAGATGTCATGTTTGGGGCCGTGCTGGGAGGGAGTGTGGGCCATGCACCCTGCCCTGGTGAAAATGGGGGCTATTGCAGGCACCCAGAAGTAGAGAAAATAGCATGGCCCAGGGCACTCATTCTGGGTTGCCCTCTAGTAAGGTTTGCCTCCCTTGAGATTAAGACAAACGATGTGGATCAGATGAGGAATAAAATGCATGCATGCTGGCCATCAGGCCAGTAGCAATGATGAGGCTAAAAGAAGCCCACATCCGATTCTAGTAATCTATGTTACTGGGAAAAGATATTCGTGTCATGAGTACTGCAGAGTGTTGCAGTGATGTTTGCGGTCATCAGTTTCAAAATTCAACTCTTCCATATACATGCATATGTACGGTAATTACAGTTCTTAGTTATTTGGTAGCTTAAGTATGTATCCATGCGGTGAGAGAGAGAGAGAGACTACGAATAGTACTGTGCAGCTATTATGGGGTGATTTAAAATGCTGAGTTTGGACACTTTGGGCTATACATTATGGGATGGGATAGGATAGAAGGCTGTGGTAAAAGTGTTGTAGAAAGTTCCAGTCAAAGCACAGAAAACATGAATAGCAGCCATGACAGAATTCAGTGGGAGAGGAAAGCAGGTACTACATCATCCATGTCAGCTCAACAGATTTCACGAACCAGTCTCTACTTTTTGCTACATCTATCTGCAGTCACTTGAGAAGATTAATACATACAGAGTTTTGATCTCTGAGTTTTGCTTTGTCCCAATATCTACCATTGGAGTAAATCAAGTAAAAGTTCAATTGGCCAGAAGCGTGTCATTACCACCCAACACTACGACCCAAGTGTTTGGCCAAATTTCCTTGGCAGGCTGGCAGAACATTGCTCTTCAAAGACCAGCCAGTGAGGCCAAGATATGAATTCAGGACTCCGAGGTCAGAGTCTAACCTGCTATCCACTGAATCTCACAGGATCTAGAAATTAAATATACAAAGTACACCCCTCCCACAATTGCCTCTCACATGCTCAAGACACATTTGGAAAGTAGAAGGGGTATTTTTGATCATTCCCCTTGTGCTCCATTTAATGGTACTTAAGTACTCTGCTTTGAATTTATATGAATGCTACAAAGTTTACCTTAAAGTTTTTAGGGCAATAAGTTAATGAGTAATGAACAAGTACTGTTTTTCCTGTAACTGTGACAGAAAAAGGCAAATTGTTTTTCTGCAGACAAATTAAAGCCACACTCCCAATCATTTTGTTTTGACAGTAAGTCTTAATAGGCTTCATAATGAATTGCATCTGTGACAAATTACTACATTACTGCAAAGCATCCTCACAAATCTTCAGTTTAGCTAAACCCTCAACAGTAGGGATAAAATGCACTTTCTTTTTTTCTTCTGTATTCTGATACTTGATAGCTGAAATTGTTAAGATTAAGTCATCCAGTCAAATAATGTACACCATATAACCACGATCAACAAATGACTAGTTACTAAATTATTCAGTAGTGAAATATCAAAAATCAGAAGAGCAAACCACTGAATAAAAATTCTGGAAAACGCCTGCAACAATTAGTAAGCTTCATTTCAAATGTAAATTTGCAAATTTGTAAATTCTTTTGAACATTTGAATTGTTTCAAACATTTGATTCATTCCTAATTTTTGCTATTTTATAGAATTTATTTCTTTCATACAGAAGCAATAAACCATTATGTGTCTACTATTTCCACTTTGAATAATTATTGTTCCCCCTTATATAATTCTGCTTACTAAGACTTTTAGCTTAACTGATTCAACATTACAAACAAGAGTTTGTCAGGCCCTTCAGTTTCTCAATGAATTTGTGCTTGGCGTTACCTTAAATAAATACCCATACAATTACAAAGAACCACTGTAGGGGCGGGACACCGGGGAGAATACCGGATGTACCGGTATCGGATCTCCCTGGTACCAGATTTACCGGTATCGGCATACCGGATTTTTAACATTGGCCGCGGTACTGGACTTTTTACATTGCAGCTATTGACTTCAATGGCCGCAATGTAAAAAAACCGGTACCGCAGCCAATGTTAAAAATATGGTATGCCGGTACAGGTAAATATTGGATTTATCTGATTAAGCCGATACACCCAAATACCGGCAATATCGGATCTCGGGAGAACTGGAATTCCCACCCCTAAAGTGCTCCAGTGGGTAGCACATTTGCTAAAACAGGTAATACTTGCATTTTCAGGCACCCTTAACAGGCACCCAATAAGGTACCCAATCCCCATCAGCTACCTGAAAATGCAGGTATTACTGGGGCATCCCAGGACACCCGAGGACATCAATCCCAGCACCTCACCACCGGGCTGCTGCTCCTCCTGTCTTGGTCACTACTCTCTCCCTGCTGCTCCCTGACCCATGTGCTGCTCAGCTGAGGACTTCCCTGCTCAGCTTTTTCTGAGCAGGGAGGAGTGAGAAGGCCTGTTTCCACCTGCATGCACCGCCCTAATGGGTCCCCATTCCCAGGGGTGGGGTGTGCATGGGTACGGGGGACCCATTAGAGGAGTGCACAGTGCACACCAGTGGGAAAAGGCCTCCTCACACACCATCACCACCACCCCCACTCAGAAAAAGCTGAGTAGGGAAGTTCATCGCTCAGCTGAGCAGTGTGTGTGACAGGGAGGAGCAGGGATCAGCAAGCATCAACCAGACCAGAGGAGTAGCAACCCAATCCTGAGGTGAGTCAGCCTGGGAAGTTGGGTAGGTACCAGGTTGTGTCTAGGTACCAGTTGGTGCCCGAACATAACCGGAGAAAGTCAAGGACCTCAGATTCAACAGAGTGCCTGACTTGCCAGGTATCCGTTGCAGCTCTAAACCTGAGACAATCAAGATACATTTTGATACCCTATGCATCTAACAGGAGCAGGAGGTTGGTTTGGGGGCAGGGTGTAACACATTCACACAACTTCATCTTTCTATTACTTATCCATTAATAGATCCTAAGAATTTTTTTCCCTCTAACTCTGAAGGCTCAGAGAAAAATGGTAAGAAAATGGTATCTTGACATTCTATGTTAAATGAATTTTACAAGTCAAAGTAAATTTACAAAATCAATGCTGTCCTTTTTGTTAATGAAAAGAATTGGTGGAGCTCTTTACAAAAATCCAATCAATCACCTGTCTTGAAATCAGTGTATTGGAATTAGCAGCCAGCCTCACGTTCAGGAATTTCAGGAGCAGCTACAGAAGTCCAAAAATCTTTACTCTTGCGCAAGGTTTAGTGACAAGGGTCAGGAAGGATGACATTATACCCACGGGTTATTGATTAGTTTTTAGTTTACATAAAATCTTTTAAAATAATTTATGAAATGCAGTCAGTAACCTGCTTTGAAAATCTGTCTTCAGAAGTGCCACAGTAGACAGTAAAAACCAACCATTTCTTCACATGAGTGGTTCATCTGTACAGATATAAGACAGCAGACTACACTGGTGACAAGCAGAGACCTTTACATTCTGTATATGTGGCAAATGGTGTTGGTTCAAGGGGTTTTGTTCTGGTTTGGCAGCTGAACAAATCCTTCTCTTCTATCGAAACATATGAAAAATCTTCACATATTGGAGCTAGCATTATTTTTAAAATGTGCTTTTGCTAGAAGGCTTTTGTATTAGCGCTTAATTTTTTTAATTGGCCCACCATGTGCTATCCTTGCTGTGCTGTCGTTAAGAAAATGACTTTCAAATGAAAGTTACGCTAAAGCTTTATGTGGTAGATATAACACACACCTGTTTCCCAGCTCTGCCAGAATTTGGGAAACTGTGGCCCAAGATTAAAGTCAGAGAACTGACAGCACAAGTCTAACAGATACCATTCAGTTCATTAAAACAGGACTCATTGATGTTCAAAATGTATCCATTTTGCTTATCTCAGTAATCCAAAACTTCAAATAAAGATACAAAATAAATCTTGCATTTTATGCTAGAACATGCTTTGAGTGTATAGATACTATGCACAAATATATGTATCATCTGGACATGTGTGCATACCAGTATTGCATCATTCTGAAAGGCTAATCCTTGGCTTGGAAGAACAGTAGGCTGCTCCGAACAACAGGGGTATAATTTAATTTTCTTTTTTAAATTAAACATATACAAAAGGAATATACCTGTCATTTCAAACACTGGTCTAAACCTTTAGTGGCTGAATGCTAATGACTGGAATGGGCTTGATTGGAATGACGATGGGACATTATTATTAATTATTATTATTATTATTATAATAAACATTTATATAGCGCCATTTTTCCTGTAGTATGCTATAGGCAAACACATACATAGAGATATGTGTATGGTAATATATAAAGAAAAACTGCAATTCCCAAACCACTTACTTTGTATTAGTCCCATTAGTTTCAGTGAGATTACACCAGAGTAAGTGGGTTTGAGGACTGCAGACATAATAAATACACACACACATATATGTATATGTCTACATGCATTATTATTAGTGTGAATTATTTATAAAGTGCAATCAGTAGTCAGATATATGTCCCTACCCCAAGGGTAGAGCTGCATCAGGTGACACTTAGCTACCTGCAGGTAATACCTACATTTTTGGGCACCCAGCTCTCCATCGGGTACCCAGTGCCTGAAAATGCATGTATTACTGGGGCATCCCTGGGAAATTTCCCCACTCAGATGAGTAGCACGTGGGCTGGGGAGAAGCAGGGAGCAACCAGGAGTCCAGACAATAGGAGCAGCAGCTCAGATGGCGAGGTGAGTCAGCCCAGGGCTCGGGGAGTTGGGCAGGCCATCAGGTTGAGTTTGGGTACCAGCTGGTAACCCCAAATTTGACAGGGTGTCCAACTGACTTGGTACCCAGTTGAAATTCTACCCAAGGGGGTTACAATCTAGGAAAGGTAAGGGAGAGGTGAACACAGGGAGAGACATGGATACATACATGAAGCTGAGAAGTCACGGGATTGTGTGCTTAAATTAGGGCATTTTCACACAAGACACTCTCCACCCACTACCTACCCACTATACATGTTGCAGGGCTGCAGTGTTGCCCTATTGGTGTCCTGTACACGTATGGTGGGTGGAGATTGTGTTGTGTGAAAATGCCCTTAGTTACAAGGAAGAGGGAGACCCTCTGTGTGTGTGTGTGTGTATTGATATATATATATATATATATATATATATATATATATATCACACACACTTGCAGCAGCATTTGCAAATGCCTTGTTTTGCCTCACAAACAGAATAACTTTTGTACCTATTCTAACCTTCTTGTCAGCACAGGAGCATTTGAACGATCATGTTGTGTAATGCTCCTTTAGAACAAACCCTTTGTGGAGGGCAAAGAGGTCCGAAAAGCATTTCTTTTGGGGACCCTTCACCTGTTTTCAGTGATTCATATAAAATAAAAGCCTGTACTGAGTTATCTAGCCTGCTAATTACAAGCACGTGTTGCTTATGTGTAAAATAGAGGTTTGTTACTTTTCCTTTCATCTGGGTTACATTGTTATAGTTATGGAGACAAAGTAGTTTAGAAGATATCTGTAATAGATAATGAGATTTTAATTTAATGTTTTATGCAGTTACCCTGTAATAACACAAAAACTCTCTTTGCCAAAGATCACACATATATTGAAATAGACAGGCAGGATATTAATGGGAATATTATTATTATTAGTTATTTATATTGTGTCAGAAATGTTTCTGGTGCGGAACAATCATAATTAGACAGTTCTCTATCCTGAGGGGAATAGAATCTAAGAACTTAGGGAGAGACAGGGATACATTCATGAAGGAAAGAAGTTACATGTGCTTAGCTTAGTTACAGGGAAGGGGGAGATTCTGGGTGTTAAACAAGATGTTAGCCCACTGGAGTCTGCATTTGGTCTGTGGAGCCCCCACACAGCTACCACACACATTTGGCATGCTCAGCCTAACAAAGAGTGGTGGAAATTGAGGGAAAGTACTGAAAATTGATGGCAAGTACTTGGGTGCCAGCCGAAGGGCGACACCTAAGGGTGTCGGTCATTGTCAGGGCTGTTTGCAGGCCGTGGAGGAACCTGTTGGGGAGCATCCTGCAGAGAGACCAGCTGGATCAAATTCAGTGCTTCTGGATCTGGTGCGGCCACAAGCGGCCTGCTGCCCAGCCCTTGGGGGACCAACTACTAACACCCCCAGCGCCTCATCTGCTACTGCCGTTAAGGACGTCACTGGCTGACGAGAGGCTGCATCGGGGCTTGGTGCCCCAAGACTCAGGCTGCCTGGCCCCAGGTACCATCAGTCCCCCTCCCCCCTGGTGGAGGAGGGGGGTCGGGCCAGGGAGTGCAGCTAGGACACCTGTCTCTGGTGCAGCTAAAAGGGCAAGCCGGCGTACTAAGGGCTGCACTAGCAGGATTCCTAACATGGGTGGGAGGTTAGGGAAGGGACAGGGGTGGTGGTGGGTGCGGTGAATGGATTGCCTGGCCTATGGGGAAGGGGGGCAATGGGACTGGGTTGGGGTGGGAAGGGCTGATGCCCTTGGTGTGAGGGAGGGGTGCAACCCTTTTGGGGGGGATGATTCTTTGGTGGCAGAGGAGGATGGTGGGGTATTGGTGGGTGGGGATCTCCCTCAGAGGGCTGGCGGAGCAGCCTTCAGGTGGGGGGTTGGGGTGATGGACTGGGGGGAAGTCCTTGGCCATAGGGGTCGTGGTGGGCCAGGGGAACTATGGTCCTTCTGGGAGACAAGTTAGACCTGTGAGGTGGGACAGATGTTATATATCTGTCCCGCTCAATGGTCCCCAAACAGATGGTGAGGTGATCGGGAATCAGAGGGACCCTGGTCTTCATCTGCTGCTGGTAAATGTGAGGTCGGTGGCCAATAAGTCAACCACGGTCTGGTGGTCTACTACTTTGTAGTAGTTTGTCATATGACTTGGTAAGCTAAAGGTCAAAAAAAGTTCAGATTGCTTATGCTGAGCACTACTAGGAGGCAGGAGCGCTACTAGGAGGCAGAGGCAGGTGAAGGATGGGGATCGGATTGGCCGCTGTGCCCACCCGTCTCCGAACAGCCGGGGGAGTGGGGGGGGGGGCGGGGCTGTGCGGCCACACGCCGCACCGCACAGCCCCGCCCTGTCCCTGTCCTGAATCAGGCCGGCACGTCTAAAGGACGGACGGCCTGATTCCTGACCGGGATCCGCAATGGATCCTGGTCTGTGGTTCAGCGTGGCGGAGCCTGTCATGTCTGAAATTACCCCTTGTATTGTATTTACCCTTCTGAGTATGGTATAATCACATGCCACAACCAAAACCAGGATATTTACGTATCTTCTTCTTTGGTTATTGTGGATACGTTATTAGTTTCAGTCATTTGGGTTACTTGGCTTTGGCTACTGCAGGTCAAAATGAAGTAAGAGGAACAGTGAAATGACTGAAATAACCAAAATATTCATATCAGATATCTGGTGACAGACAAGATGCATAACTGCAGATATCCACTTCCTCAAATCTGAAATCAAATGAATATCCATGGGGAATATTATATCAGACTATATAATATTCATCGTGGATATTCGTTTCAGCTCTAGTACAGATCAATGAGACTTCACTTTGAGGAGAATATAATATATTGTATATAAGCTTGATAATCACTTATATTAATCATGATTTCACAGACAAGACTATACATCTGGGTACTTAACATATTTAATCCTGCAAACTATAAGCATAACTGCATAAAGCATAACTGTCCATGACTTCGGTGGTCAAAAGGAAAAATGGAACACAGTAAGGTGCCAGTTCAAACATTTCATCTTTTAATAGGTAAACAAGATTCAGGCAAAAGCTCTCTGCACCTACTGTTCAGACTAGGGAGAAGACTGTGTTAGATTACTCTAAAAGGCCAAGCAGGCCTTCTCGGCCCAAAAATAAACGGTCAATAAGAAGAGCACAAGAGAAGATGGTTGGTAACAAATGTCAAAAAGGGAAAGAAAAATAGGACCAGGGAGCCAAATAAGTAATTTTTTTGGTTAAGTTGCATTCTAGTTAAGGTCAATCATGATTCAGAAACCGGTTTGATGACTGATTCAAAACAGATCACATAGGAAAATATCACATTCTGACAATGGTGATTTTTTTCAAAGCCAAGTGAAACAAGTCAATGGGATCCTTTGTTGCAGCTGGATTGTCAGGTTGTGGCAGTGGCCAAGAGTGCTTTTCACCAACTCCATCTGGTGAGGAGGCTGCAACCTTTTCTTTCTGATTCGAATCTGGCCACCGTCATCCATGCTTTCATCACACCGAGGCTACACTACTGTAAAGCACTCTATGGGTATTTTCAGAAGTGGGGTTATTTTCTCTCAGTCTACGTCCTGGCAGTTACATCTGAAGACAGCTAAAGCTATGGCAGATGCAACGAGTAAAAGTATAGTGGGGTTCTATTATTGTAAGGGGGGTAAATCCTGGCTGTGAAAGTTTTAAAGGTCAAAATACCTCCTCAGTTTCTTTATGAGGTTTCTATTTGGGGAACATCAGTTTACAATGATTTGGAATCAGTACAGAATATGTTTATGAGACTGATACTCCATGCCCCCAAAAGTACTCCAACTGCTTTAATGAGATTTGAACTTGGCTTGCCTTCCTTGGCCTCATTGGCGAAACCATACATTCTGAAATTCTGGCTTTGTCTTTTGTTTCGCCCCAAGGACTTTTTCTTATATTTGGCTTTTTCCTCGGTTGATTCTGGCCCTTGGGAAAAAAAATTCACTCAATTCCTTGCACATTTGGGTTTTTCGAAGGAATATTTACTTTCCTTGACCTACGCGAGGGCTATGAGCCTAATTAAAATTAAGATTGAAGATCAAGAAAAACAACTATTAATGGTAGCAATAAATGCTCAAAAAATTTTCTTGGCCTTTAGATCATTCCTTTTTGTACTCAAAGGTGCTGCATATCTATCTGTCTAATTGGGCCCACCGTGTGGCATTCACATCTGCCAGATTTTGTATTTTGCCATCAGTTGTTCTGGAAGGTAGGCAAGCCCAGATTCCATATGACTTGAGATTTTGTAAATGTTGTTGTTGTTTAAAAGTGGAAACCCTTGAACATGGTTTTTTTTTCACATGCCACCTGTATGCTGATCTTCATGCCAAGCTTTTGTGTCCACTTCTTAATAATATTAAGGCCACCACACAGTCTGATATATTAGTTCTCCTTTTGAGGATCCTGATGTTACTTAGGGATGGGCGAACAGAACCAAGTTTGGAAATTCGGTTCGGTTCGGTTCAGTTTGGTTGAACAAACTATTCTAGTTCGGTCCGAATTCTGAACTTCCAAACAAAGTTCAGAAATTCAAACCCCATTGAACTAAATAGAATATTATCTTTTAGGGATGGGCGAACAGAGCCGAGTTCGGAAATTCGGTTTGGTTCGGAAATTCGGTTTGGTCGACCAAACTGGTCGAGTTCGGTCCGAACTCTGAACCTCCGAACCACGTTCGCCCATCCCTAATGTTACTGCCAAAGTGGCAAAATTCTGCTATGCTGTAATGAGACTTAGCAAGTTCACTTTGGAAAAGGAATAACTGTTACTCCTGCTCGGAGAGTTACAACATTGAACATAAGACTGGATTTATTGTTTCTCATCACTTGATACCCAGCCAGGAAGGAATTGTATTAATGAGGATTGTTGTGTGGAATACCAGCGGTTTTTATTCACTGTTATTATTTTGGCCCTGTCATGGCTGGGGTTCCGCTACTGTTTGTTAAACAATTTTTCTTTCCTTTTTGTCTTTGTGTGTCTTATGTGTTTGTATTAAGAGTGAGGCTATTGGGGTAAGTCGGTACCCAGAACAGACATGACAGTGCACCTTACCACACTTTGCCCCAAACTGTGGTAGTGCTTAGCATTGACTGTTCCCCACAATTTCCCGAGATCACAACCAGTGGTAACTGCTACCACAGTTCAGGGCAAAGCGTGGTGAATATTTGGCTGCCACCGAACAGAAGTGATGGTGGTTGTGACCCCGGGGTGGGGTTAAGCATGGTAAAGTGTGGCTAAGCATGGTAGCGTCACATCTGAAAATACCCTATGTGGGGCTGTCCTTGGTAACTGTTCGGAAGGTGCAGTTGGTACAGAATGAGGCAGCTCACCTCTTTTCAGGGTGAGGCACTGGGAGCACGTTACACCAGTGCTCCAAAGTCTGCACAGGGTCCCTATAGCTTTCCGGGCACAATTCAAGGTGCTGGTTTTGACCTTTAAAGCCCTAAATGATCTAGGTCCCAGATATCTGAGAGACCACCTATCCTTCCATGCCCCACTAAAGCCCCTGTGATTGTCTAGGAGCACCTCCCTGTGGGCACCACCTGTTAGTTGTGTTTGTACAGTGAGGGCTCTCAGGGTAGTATATTTGGTTGATGCCCCAATGCTATGGAACTCCCTTCCCCCGAGGTTCATTTGAGTCCAAGTCTGGACATCTTCCAGAGGTAGTGTAAGACCTTTCTATCTGTTAGGGCATTTGGCGGGAAGGGATAAGGAATGGGGTGGTTGGGGTAGGAGTGTGATGGGAAGGTTGGAGACGGCATGGGGAAAGGTTGGGAGGGTTGTGTTTTTTTAATGCTGTTTTTGTGTATATTGTTTTTATTTGCTTCGTAACCCGCCCTGAGCCATTTGGGAAGGGCGGGGTAAAAACTCAACTAAATAAATAAATCAATAAATCTAAATTTCTCACAGGTATCAAGGGATAATCATCCCACCCCCATTTTACACAAAGGTAAAACTGAGACACACAACACTGCAGCAATTGCCACAATCTTGCTATGAGTCAGTGGAAGAGTTTGGGGGATAAAAAAAACATGTGGCCATGTGTCTCAGTCCCCCTCTTCTAACCACCCTATACTCCTCAATACTCGAGCTGAGGACTCCCTCAGGCTGCATGAGGTCTGGACAGACAAGGAAGTGGAAACCACCTGCTCTCTC
The DNA here is from genome assembly GCA_003113815.1 of Sphenodon punctatus. Classification (NCBI taxonomy): domain Eukaryota; kingdom Metazoa; phylum Chordata; class Lepidosauria; order Sphenodontia; family Sphenodontidae; genus Sphenodon; species Sphenodon punctatus. The sequence goes on along the minus strand of QEPC01000801.1, from coordinate 6,340,776 downwards.
ACCTCTGACAGTCAGAGTCTGGACTGATGGAGAGAGCAGTTGCTTCGTAAACCACACCGGTGGAGGACCTGTTGCACTCTGTGCTGCCTGTGACCCTTAGGCGCCTCAGCCTGAGGCTATCACTGAGGTCTCTCATAGGGCCCAACCTCTGTTCCAGGTACTCTTCTCCAGTTACTATCACTATGAGACTACAATGGGACTGCATCCTTAAAGCATTTTTTAAACATTTCTTGTGACACCTGAAAATATGTACCACATGCAATGACTTTCACCAATAGCCTCATTAATACCACATAACAGATCTGTTCAGACATCATGAAAAATGCCACAATCTCATCATGACTGATGGAAATTACCAATTCGATTCCCAGAGACAAACCAGTATGGCTGCAAAGCACAGGTGGTAATTGTGACATCTGAAAGCATTCAAAACCATCCCACAAAAACAGACTCCGAATCATGTAGGATGAGTTAGCGACCAGATGATAACTGATCTCTTCAAGTTCAGAATGAAATTTATTCAATTTCAGCAAAAACAAACAACTCGAATGTTATCCACTCATTCTTACAAACATAGCATATTTCCACTTGTACAATGTTCTCAGATTTTCTATTTTTGAGACAAATATAGCTTCTATTAGAAGTCTGTGTAAGTGGAGAACCACACTTGGCTGCAAAGAGAGACCTTGGTTACTGATCTAAAGGATGTATCAGAATACACTCACTCCCATTAATGCTCCTCACATGGACAATAAATAGGAAAAAACAGCTTTAAAATTATAGTGTAGGCAGAAGATGGAAGAACCAGCAGTGACAAGGAAATCTATAATTTAGAAAAATATCGTCTTCAAGTAATATTTTCCTCCTTTTACATGAGTTGAATTGCAGTATTTATAGCATCAAATCAGAAATTAATTTATAAGTGCTACTAAATTATTGCAAGCAATGCTATATTTTGGTCTTATTAGCGATAAACATATCCACAGTATGAAACACTTCTGGAAAACACATCATGGGAGGGGGGGGAGGGGGCAATCAGACTAATCCAAATGCACAAGGACACCAACTTGTAGTTGGGTATATCAGTCAGTACACAATATTCATGTAGAATGCTGTTTTGCGCACTCTCATTAGTTACTAGGGTTACATTTGCTTCTGTTGACAGTATTCACATAAAATATTCCATTGATCTTCTTTGAAAATATGTTAAAGTTAAGGTTGAGAGGAATATTTGATTGAAATAAACAAATTTGGTGCATTTGCAAGCATTGAAACAAAGCAACTATGAAGTGGTATTTGCTTCCTGCTTCATTTGCAGCTCTGAATATTTGTTTCGGTTACTTTTTGTTTGTTTATTCAGTTATCCATTCATTCAGTTGTTCATTCACTTTGGCTGTACTTAGAGCCTGTGGCAGGATTAGTCAAACTCAGGTCCTGGCCATGCTCACAGAGAACACCAGACACTTGTTCCCCCGAAAGTGCAACTATCATACCAAGCATACTTAGATGCTTATTCACCATTGTCCTTCAAAGTCTACAGATCCAGGGGAATAAGGAGGAGTAGACCTTGCTAAGTAATCCACTGAAATGCCTTCCTGCCTTCTGCAGTACCCTGGACAGCTCCAATTGGCCTAGGAGAGCTCCTATCTTCCCCATAGGAGAGTCAGCAACAAGTACAACTGAACTCCTTTCCCTCAGGTCTAAGTTTTTAAAGCCCAAAGGAAGCATTTCCAAACAGAGACTCTCCTGTTCCTAAAGGGCCATCACCTCTTATTTTTCAAACATAACAATTCTCAAACAAACAAGGACCTATCCAGAGACGGTACTGCAGTGCAGTACTCATCATCATAACACAGATACAAGATCATAACACAAGCCTACAGCTATACTCAAGAAATAAATGGTACTCTCAGTGGTTTAAACCATTTAATTCCTGCAATTATATCTCTTTTTTTTACAGAGCTAAACACTACTGCCAAAGTGAACAAAGTACCAAATACCAAATAAAGGAATTTCAGAATCACAACCGATTAATTCAGATATTTGTGGGAATGAATATCCAAATTATCTTCACAAACTGGAGAAGTCATTTCCATTTAAACCCTAATTAAAGTGTGTTTTTGTGCAGTAAAGGTCAGATATTTAGGACGTTTACTGTTCTGCATAAATATTCCCACCACGTCTACCATCAGTAACCAAGCTATACATTTCCTAAGTCTCAATGGGTGTTTTCAGATGTTACGAGATCACGCTCAACCACAGCGAACCACGCTCAATCCCGCGACAGAGCCAAAGAGCCCTGAACGTCTGGTTAGGCGGCCGCCAGATGTTCACCACGCTCAATACCCACATGGGGTCAATTTCAACCAAGCTTCCTGGGCTACCCGGGGCAAAATCTCGGGAAGCGTGGTCAAAGAGATTCCCACCGGGAAGCAACAAAAAGTAACGTCTGGATGCCAATCCCCGGGCGGAAACAAAGAAAATGATCCCCAGCCGTGGACAATGCACGCAGCATCGCTGCCAGGCAACCAGCAACAACACAACCACCGGAGGGAGATTTAAAGGGAAATCTGCAGCAGGGAAGCGTGGTGGGATGGAGCGAGAAGGGAGGCGGAAGTGAGCGGTGGGTGAGAGAGCGAGGGTGGAGGAGGAGGAGGCAGGGGCAGTGGTGGAGGGAGCGGAGGAGGGGGAGTCGGGGGTCGTGCTGAGCATGGATGAGGTGCCGGGACAACACCAGCAGCAACAGGCGGGACACGACGCCCCGGGGACATCAGCTGGAACAGGGGCAGAGGAGGCACCCAGGAAACGGGTAAGGGAAAACAAGGGCAGGGGACCAGGGGGGCACGAGGCAAGCCTGGGCTCCCGCCAGGGAGGAGAGGGAAGGGGACGCCCCGTGAGGGGCCAGGGCACACACCAAACCCTAAACCCCCCACCCCCTGCCTCCCGCAGGCACTGAAGAGTGCCCGGGTGGACGAGCCCCCGGAGGACACCAGACCAGCCCGGGCGGAGGAGGAGGACAACGAACCACAGTGGAGAAGAGGAAGGAAGGCGTACCACAGAGGGGACCAATGGGGGCTCCAGGAGACCCGGGACTTCATAAGGATATGGGGGACCCTGAAGTACCAGCTGGAGCTCACGCTCAACCAGCGCAATGAGCGTGTCTACCAGGACATAGTGCGGGACATAGAGGCGGCAGGGCATCAGCGCACAGCGGCACAGTGCCGCTCAAAGGCCAAAGAGCTGAAGAGGGGGTACAAGGCCATCCAGGATAACAATAGGCGGTCCAGACATGGAGCCCGGACCGCCCCATTCTACGATGCCCTGGACCGCATCCTGCATATGAAGGGGTCCATAGTCACCCCACGGCTCGTCGGGAGCGCTGTGGTCCATGGCAGGGAACGGGCCGAGGTACCCCCTCCCCTCGCTGTCCCCCTGGTAGACACGAGCTCCAGGGCCCCGGACCTCCAGGAGGATCGCCCTGGGGCCCCCGGCACCTGCAGGCCCCCCCCCAGACAGCCTAGAGAGCACCCAGCCCCAGGCCTGGCAGGTGGAGTCCAAGGCTGGCACCCTCATTACCCTCAGCCAGTGGTCCATGGGGGAGCACTCTCACACCGAGGGGCCGGCCTCGGAAGGATCCGAGACCGACATCGAGGGTAAGTGGGCGACCCGGAGGGGGGAGGCACCGGACCCATGGGGGCAACGGCCAAGGGGGGGATGGATGGGCCAGCCCCAGCCCGAGCCCCAGCCCCCCAATACCAAGGCGGGAGGGGGCCCAGCCCCAGGTCACCCAACCAAACACCCCTACACCCACAAACCCCCCTCCTCACCCGCAGGCCACGGGACACCCCGGGACCAGACCCAGGCGACCGAGCAGGCAGCCACCGAGGAGACCCACCAGCAGGAGCAGGAACCAGGTGAGGCAGGCGGTCCGGTAGGGAGGGCAACCCGGGGTGCAGAGAGGGGGTCCCTGGACAGTTGGAGGGGGTGGGA
>QEPC01000801.1:6304563-6331357 GCA_003113815.1 Sphenodon punctatus | reverse complement strand
CTTAAGAAAGATAAAGGAAGATCATGTGACCAGAGGATCACCATGGTGACCAAAGAGCACCACGAGAGTGTTCATGGCGTCTGAGGTAACATTTCCTTGGTGACTTAATCTTTTATAAGAAAACTGACGTCACACTCAGGCTAAGTAATTCATATATTAATAACTGCCAATAGCATGGTTGAAAAGGGTTGATGCATGCATAAAATTATAAATGTGTGACATTGTTTGTGGTTAAGATATTGGGGAACTAATGTCGTTACCTCCGCCCATGAAACATCCTGTTTTTATAAACTGTTTTAAACCTCAATCTTGCAACCCATTTGTGCAACAAAGATGTTCCATCAAGTGTATGCCTCTACTTCCCTAAATGTGAACTTACTCATATTTTCCTAAACATTAACTAACAAGGTTAAAAGGTAAGCAGGGGAAAAGCTATCGGTAGACCAAATATGTCCAGACCTTTATGTCCAAACTAAAGCCAATATGTCCAGACTAGAGTCAATCTGTTAAAGGTATCTCACATAGGTCAAAACTGAGGGTAACACCCTCATGTTGTTTTGCTATTGCAATTGCTCAGCCATCACAGAAGTCAAAGTGTTTGTGCATGGGACTACAAATAAAAGACTTTTAAAATCAAAGACGAAAGCTACACTAGAGAAATATAAAAATGAATGCACTTATGAAAATGCACACGGATGCACCATTTTATTCCATTTTTCTTTAGTCTAAAGGGTCATGTTTGGTGTTTAAGTGAAATGCTACTTCTATTATAAGGCTTCCAACATGGATGTGCTTTAACCTGAAAACACAGTTTGGATGATAAAAATGAACAGCAAAGACCATGATAAAATTGAAGAAAATCAACTAAACATTCAGGCCAGGTGCAGCAGGGGATAGGGAGCCCAATCCTTAAGGTTCCCAAACCTGAAGGAGTCTTTTTTTTTCTTTTTTAACCAACCAAGTTCTTTCAGGACTCGGCTGGAAGACATACATTTCAGTGTGCCTTTCATGTTAAGTAATTGTTTTACGGTTTATGGATCTTTTCTGTGATACATGGAGTACCAAAATGTCTTCTATTACAAATGTATATCTCTCAGCTAAATGTAAGTTCAAATATTGTTACTTAGCATGCAGGGAAAGTCTGTTTGGCCACTTTAATAGTACAGAGAGACATTCAATTTTGTGCTGCGCATGAAGGTGCCCTTTATTAATTATTGATTGCATATCTCAGTCTGAGCTATGAAGTTATAAACTTGCATTCTGGAATTTACATATTCAATGTTTGATTAAGGCAGAACCCAATCTGACAATCATGGGGAAGATAGGGCATTTAGGAAATAATGACTGCAGCCCAGGATAATTGGAGGGTTCCTTCCAGAGCTGAAATGAGTAGTGAATTTATTACTCGGAAGTAATATCAAAATTTTCAGGTAGCCCTTTGAATACCTAACTCTATATGCGCAATAGAAATGAGTACTCACCTACTTGTTTTGGATTTTAAATGGTGTGTGTGTGCATGCGTAAATGCTCATTAATTGTATAAGCCAGCTGTTAAGGACCCATGGCAGAGCTGTCCCCAAAGTAGAGCAGCTGAGCCACATCAGAAGGGCCCTTTCCAGCCACTAGCTGTAACATTTTTATATGACCAGTATGAAGTGCCTAGCTTCATGACCAATGTAGATAGGGGCAGCTAGTAGTTCTGATAGCTCTCCTCTTGGCTGTTAGAGCTTTGTAAAGGAAGTGGAAAGGTTGGAGGTTCAAGGCTCCTAATAGGCATAGCGGGCAGGTGGGATGGACATGCCTGTGTGGGCTGCTGGTAAGTTTAAAGGAGAGCCAGCGGATGTCTCGCTTTCCTTGCTAATGAGTCCTTCTTGACCAAATTCCAGCTCACGGCTGGTTTTCCAGAACGGCGTTAGGAGGCTGGGGGCTTCCCCCATCTGATTTTGGATCTCATTTCCTCCATTGGGGTTCTGTCAGCCGTCAGTGTGTGTGACATTTCTGAGAGCCAAATTAAGGCAACTGGGATATGGAGATCCGGGGCCTATCACATCTAGGTCAGAACACTCAGGTCACAACAGTAGCTGATTGGTATTTTCTGTTCTCACAATTACATCGTCATTGGCAGATCACCAGAGTCTGTCAATTGTCTGGATTTACAGGCACAGTATCATTCGCTGGGCTGGGTGTCAGGCAGCCACACCAGAGTACAGGACTCAGTTGGGATGCAGCATGTAGACCTGCCTATTCTGAATGGGGATCAGCAGGATGCTCTGGGACTGCATGCTGCCTTTGCTGCAGAACAGGGCTGCGTCGAAAGGTCCTCCTGACATCTTAATCATCCATTTGGGGGGAAATGACATGGGACTGGGTGATACTTTTGAGCTCATGGGTCATATCAAAGACAGAATTGTGCAACTGTATGAGGAGTGGCCACAGACAAGCACATGGTGGTTCAACATGCTGGACTGGAGAGTGTGGTGTCATGTGCAATTGCCAGTGAAAATTGAGACAGCCAAGAGGGTCAACAGGGTCATTTGGCGCGTGGTTACATGCATTGGAGGCAGCCACCAGCATTAGTATTTCATTATTCAAGTCTCTATAGGGAGGATGGGGTTCACCTCTCTAACCAGGGGAACAACATCTGGTTGAATGACTTGGGTGGGGCTTGCATGGGTATTTTGGCATGCCTATGTAGAGGGAAAGGGGTTAAAGTACAAGGCCTCTCCCCCCTTTTCTGTATCAGATAGCAGCTTGGGAACTCCCCTGTAAGAGTTGGGGGGATGCTGATGTGCCCCATTCACCACCTGGGTGGGGACTTGGTTCAAGGCTCATGATGGCTGGGCAGCCCCACTCAGACCCATAGGCTTTGTGTATGTGACCACAACTAGGTCAGGTCACCCGGAACGCCTGGCCCCCACTTCCTGTTTTAGTCATGCATGGCTCCCCACAGCTATTGGACACAGGTGGGCTATCCAATGTTTGTCAAGTTTTAATAATGTTGCAGCCAGTGCCTTCATCCCATACAAGCACCTGGTGTCGTTTCTCTGGGATGTGTGGACATAAACATTCCAGCTAACTGTTTCTTCTACAGCTCTGCTGATAAGACTAGGGCAGAGGAGACTGATAGGTATGGGGTTCAAATCTGGACTGTGGTAGACTGAAGGTGTGATTTCTTTAATGTATAAGTTTACCTTTGGAAACAATATAGGGTTTGCCACCTGTGTGGTAGATTCTCTGATGTTTCTATGCAGTTTCTTTGCCTACAGGAGCCTTGAACCTCAACCTTTCCATAGCTCTACCTGGAGAGCTACCAGAGAAACTGCTAGCTCTACCTATCTACTTTGGTCATGGGGATGGGCACAGTATATTGGCCATATAAAGAGTTTACAGCTAGTGCCTTGAAAAGGCCCTTCTGGTGTGGGTCAGCTGCTCTGCTTTGGGACAGCTGTACCAAGGTTCCTAGGCTCTGTGCTGCCCTCTGCTTGCCCAAGCCCCCTTCTAACAGCTGGTTTATAAAATCAGTGAGCATTTACAAATTTAAATCCAAAGTGGGTACTCATCAGATCCTACGCGAGTAGTGCCTATTACTTCAGCCCACAAATGGGTAACAAATATGCAAATTGGGTAGTGCATATTCAACCAATATCCCCATTTTGGCGGGAACTTGTCTTGGCTCTAGTTCCATCCCCAAACAATGCGCAGCTAGAGACACTGGGAGTCTCGGAGGTTGCAAGGTGCATTTACAGCTAATGGCTGTTTGAATTTTCAAGATTACACTCTCATATTAACAAAGCGGGGGGAGGTAAATTTTGAAATAGGAACCCCTGAGTCTTCTTCGTATGATGGAGTTAATCCACATCGCCCATTAATCAATTTTAAAAGAGCCTGCATTAATAAACTCCCTTTGAGTCATTCCTACAGGATTAATATTCCAGATTAGCTAATTTGAATTTGTATCCACAGAATAGGATTTCGGGCAAATCCCTGACTTCAAACAGATAGGTTAATGCAGGTTAATTGGGAAGCTACTCTAAATGAAATCTTAAGAAAATATCTGCATGCGCTCAGTTTTAAAGCAGACTAAGGATGAGTTAATCCAGATTAAGTACATTGTGCAAACAAGGCCTCAGAGGATGTCAAGATGTGATTTCTTAATACTTAGGATAAAAACAGACATGACAACGGCCCGCTTTGGCCTACTCCAACACACTTTGCACCAGACCTCATCTGCGTGTTTGAGATGAGGAGATATCAGTTGTGCCCTTGTCATGGATTGATTATTATCTCCTGCAGACCTCCCTTCTAGCACATGTCTGCCCCCGGAAGGGTGCTGAAGCTGTTAGGATGGTCCGCCCCCAGAGGCTGTTGGACCCAGTGCGGTTTCTAGGCGCTCTGGGGGAAGTTACCCTTTGACCTCGTGACCGTTACATCGATGGCCTCGTCAAGCTGTGGAACACCTTGCTGACTGAGGCCATCGATCAAACAGCTCCCAGGCGTCCGTTGCCCAGACGGAGGCTCCGCAGACGCCCTTGGTTCTCAGAGGAGCTGCGGATGCTGAAGCAGGAGGGGTGGTGGTTCAATCCTGACTGATTAACAGTTGCCAGGAGACAATGGGGCCGTTGCTGGCTGGGGTGGTCAGTGCCTCCCTGCGGGAGGACAGAGTGCCGGCCTGCCTTAAGGAGGCAGGTGGTANGCCTCTGCTCAAGAAATCATCACTTGACGTTGACTCCCCTACCAGCTATTGGCCTGTCTCTAACCTTCCCTTTTTAGGGAAGGTTATTGAATGGGTAGTGGCTCAGCAGCTCCAAGGGCATCTCGATCATGTCAGTTATCTGGATCCTTCTCAGTCTGGCTTTCGCCTGGGGCATGGCACTGAGACAACATTGATGGCTTTGGTCGATGATCTGCGCCATGAAAAGGATAAGGGTCGATCAACCCTTGTGGTCCTATTAGATCTGTTGGCTGCACTTGATACCATTGACCACGAGATGTTGGTGACACACCTCCGGGACAGTGATGGGGTGGGCGAGATCATTCTTGAATGGTTCTGCTCATTCCTGACCGGAAGAACTCAGCAGGTGGTGCTCGGTGATTATTTTTCATCACACCGAGATCTCTCGTGTGGGGTCCCGCAGGGTTCTGTTTTATCCCCTCTCCTGTTCAACGTGTACATACAGCCGCTCAGCAAGGTGATCAGGGGGTACGGGGTGAGGTGTCATCAGGACGTAGATGACACCCATCTGTACCTCTCATTTTCAACCAACCCAGGCCTGGCTGTCTCGGTGCTCACCTGGTGTTTGACAGCTGTGGGGGACTGGACGAGGACTAATCAACTGCGACTGAATCCTGACAAGATGAAGGTGATGTTCCTGGGTAAGTTGATGGAAATGGCAGCCCCCTCAATTGAGGGGGTTTGTCCTCCACTGACTTCCCAGGTTCGGAACCTGGGGGTGCTCCTCGATGTGCAGCTCCGCCTGGATCTCCAGGTGGAGGCTGTGGTGAGGAGTGCCTTCCGTCAGTTACATCTGGTGCAGCAGCTTCAGCTGCTGGTGTTGGTTCCGGATCTGGCCACAATCATCCATGCTTTTATCACCTCTTGTTTAGACTACTGTAATGCGCTCTACATGACGGCTCGGAAACTGCAGCTGGTGCAGAATGCGGCGGCCCGGCTTCTGGTGGGGCTGGGCTGCCGAGATCACATTACACCAGTGCTCCGATCTATGCACTGGCTGCCAATAGTTTTCCGGGCCCGATTCAAAGTGTTGGTTTTAACCTATAAAGCCTTACACAGTCTGGGCCCTGCTTATTTGCGAGACTGTCTCACTCCTTGGGTTCTGGGCCGGCCCCTGCAGTCATCTGGGGGTGCCCTGTTGGAGGTCCCTCGGGTTTCCCTTTGGCACTCCCTCCCGATGGGGACCCATCTGGCCCCAGACCTCCCAGTTTTTCATAGGAACTGTAAGACCTGGCTGTTCCATCAGGCGTTTGGCGAGGGAGAAGGGTGAGGGTGGATGGGGTTGGGTTTTTTGTCTCCTCATTTTTATTGTGACTTTTATTGTGATATTTTTATATGTTTTTTCGTGTTTTATGAATTTGTTTTGTAAGTTGTCCTGGGCTGCCTGTGGCAGGAGAGGCAGGGTAAAAACTTTTAAAATAAAGCTAAATAACTCTATATGGTACAGCTGGGGGGCACTGCATGCTCTGAAGCATCAGAGCATGTGTCATTAGGCAAGGAGTTGTTTGTTTTATATTCATGGTGGGGTTATATTTCCAAAGGCTTCTTTTCAAGCTTCTGAATAATATTAAAGAAAGCCGTGATTCTCACTGAAAGACAAAATAATCACTTTGGCTCTGGAAAGAGAGTCAGGAAGATACCTATGTCTAAAGAGATCTTCTGTATTTAAGGGTTTGGAAGACATAGGTGATGGGACTTAGCGAGATAACCAAGGTCACACAAAATGTTTCTGGCACTGAACCCTCTACTCCTGACTCACAGCCTAATGGTCAGTTCACTGAATGATCCTTCCTCTCTAATGATGCCAACACACAGTTACTCAATTACACTACATGCACGTAGCCATAGAGAAACAAAGTACAGTAAACTATTAATTATCAGACCTGTTTCCTACGTGCAAATTTGTTTTCCAAGTTTTGTACTATAAAGGCTGAACGATAAAAGTTTGAGTTTTGACACATCTAAGCACAGGTGCACTTTAGAAATATGCTTTCATTATAAAATAAAAAGGAAACATTCATCATAATTTTATTTATGACTTTTATCAAATATTAAAAGGGAACATTAGCAGATTGTTTGTAGGTAATTGATGTAATTTGATTTAAAGGTCACAGATCCACTTTTTTAATTGCCAGAAACCGCTCTTGAAATATGGAGCTCAGGCACACTTTACAAGAACTGGTAATTTTGGTAATTTTGAAAAATTCTGATCTTGAAGGGCTAATATCTGTCTTTAAGTGTTTTTATGCAAATGCACAAAGCTACGGGGACTTGTATATAACATTTTGGACAAAACTTGTGCTTGGGAACTGGAATGTTGAATCATTGCTGTCAGAAACAGTGTGTAAATTATCCAGTCAGCTTTCCTGAAGCTGTTGGATTTCAGTGGAGTTGCACAAGTGGTACAAGACATAAGCCCATTTGTCTGAGGGAACCTTTTCCCACCTACGTGCACCCCCCTAGTGGGTCCCCCATTCCCAGGGGAACCCATATCAGGATTCTGCATGGGGCCTGTGTGCACCCTCATTTTGGGTGCCTATGGAATGGGAGACCCACTACAGGGGTGCACGCAGGTGAGAAGAGGCCTCCTCGCAGGTGGGAAGAGTCAGCCCAGGGAGGCATGTAACCCATCGGCTCATGTCCGGGTACCAATTGGTACCTGAATGCAACTGTGGCAAGTTGGGCACCCCAGATTTGACGAGGTGCCTGACTTCAGCTCTAGTTAGAGTATATACACAAAGGAATATGTGCTTCAGGGTACAGTACATGCTCACTAAGACAGCCAGGGTGGAAGTTTGCTTTTACATCTCATCCACCATGAAATTAGTTTCATGGCAGGTGAGAATGCTGAGGAGCTGTAAATTGTTGTTCCAACTGCCAGTATTTACAAACTTTCAGGTTGAGTTGTGACTGCATTGCCTCTACAGCTGGGATAAACATCCCTGACTCCAGATGATCCTGAATTCATTAAGATGATTTTCCTTACAAGAATGATTACTACTGAAGTCATAACATAGTTCCAGAGTATATACTTTCCTTGTCCCCTAAATGAAATAGAATATTCCATAAACAAAATTTTCTTTTTTAAAAAACAAACAAACAAAAAACCACCAATGCAATTTCTCTCATTAACTGATTTCCTTATGGCAGAAAGATTTACTGCATGAGCGATAGCAGCATAACCAGCATAACTGAAACACATACACACCCCTTCCCCTCCCCCCATGCTCCATCACGATTCCTGCTGTCAGTTAGGAGCACTCTCTTACAGGTTCCATCCACCCAGTACGTCCGTATTGTGAGGGTGCGCAGAGAAGCATTCTCAGTTGCTGCCTCCATACTGTAGAACTCCCTTCGCAACATTCATCAAAGCCTGAGCCGGAGCGTTTTCTGGTGGAGATATAAGACTTTTTTGGCCAAGCATTTGGCAAGTGGGGATAAGGGTTGGGGTGATGGGGTTTGTGGGCGATTTGTATATGTTTTGCAGTTCTATTTTCTGTAAACCTACTCTGAGCCTTACTGGAAGAGAGGGACATAAGTTTAAATAAAGAACAAAATAAATATGTTGAATGGAAGGAGGCCCCAAGACAATTTGAGAGTGGTTTTAATCTGCTAAAATGGTATTAATAAGTAATTTGTAAGCGAGCCCATGAGTGTAAACGTTCTTTACAGAAATCAGTAGCAGTCCAGCTAGACTAGTGTTTACTCATTTGCTCTTCATTTTGGTGCTGTGGGCGATGATCCGCAGCAAAATGAGCAACATTTATTTTTGATGGATGGTTGTACTGGAGAGAGGGCTTATACATTGCAAGGTGAATGGTGATGTGCAAAAATGGACTACATTTATTTGGCTTTTGGGATTATTATTTTTTCTCTTTACGGCTTTGTGGACAGGGGGGTTTGCTGAATTGGCTGAGGTGGCACCAGTAGTTGAACATTCTTTTCTGAATGCTGATTTTTCTGTGGGAATTGGCCTCCTTCTTATGAGCACTGTGCACATTGGGCATTTGTTGGAAAAACTGTAAAGATACCAGTTTTTTCAGAGTTTGATCCCTGTTGCTGCTACTAGGGTTTCACCGCCCATTCACTAGATTGGTCTAGATTTATGCTATCGAATACTGGACAGCGTATCTCAGAATTATTTTGAAATCACATATAAAGTCCATATGACTTTTTCTTGTACAGCTTAATGGCCAGTTGAAAACATGATTTTTGTGAAGCAAGAAAATAGGGAGCCGTTGCATACCCCTTCTTGTAATACTAAGCTAGGGGATAGCCTACAAAATTAACTGACAGCATATTTAAAACAAATAAAAAGACAGACTGTATTTTTGCACTCAACATACAATTAACTGTGGAATTAAACTGTGGGACTCAATGTTGCCAGAGGATGTTGTGAAGGCCAATAGCTTAACTGGTTTAAAAGTAGGATTTGATGAATTCTTATAGGATAGATACATAAATGGCTATTAGTCAAGTTGGTCAGGGCATGAGGCATATCAGGATATAGGACTGAATAATGGGAAATGTATCATCCCATTATGACTTGCCATGCACTTCTCTGAAGCAACCCCAGTTTGTCACTGTTGAAACAGGATGCTGGGCTAGATGGGCCACAGATCTGACCCAGTATGGAACTTCTTAGGTTTCTGATATAAGTATTCTGAGGCCCTGTTCCCATATCACACCTCTGGGAACTACATTTCCCAGCATGTGCTCATACTGGGCAGAAGCAATATCAGGAATGCTTCCTAAAAAGCTAACACATCGTTTTAGAGTCTCCCCCAATTTTCTCCGATTTTGTTCTGGAGTCATGATTCTACAACACTTCTAGTAAGAATACCAATTTTACTTCCCATTTCCTTTATTCATTTTAAAACTGGTGTTGCATCACCTTCACCTCAACCTTTTTCTGCCTCTTCAGTTTCTATGAAGTTGATGTGTTTTAATTTCATGCCCCTACCTTTTCAAAATTATGAGATATCAGCCGTCTGCCTCTTGCAGAAATCTCTTTTTATGATTGCTCTACTTCTATTTTTTCCCATTTGGTTGTATTTTTTGTGTCACCCTTCTCTTCATTAATATTCCATATGTTGTACTGGCCTTGGAGGAGGGAAAGATTTATATCCGTTTCTGGCATCCTTCCCTTACTCTTTTTGCTGAACAGAAAGATAGAGTAGGATGATTCAGTCCCCATGCAACCTCTGCCTTCTGTGTAACCACCATTCCCCTATGAAGCTACATCCCTGTGCATTCTTCTATGCTTTTTACATATGGGACAAACACTTTGGGCTAGATTGTGACCCAGGCTTATAAGCATGGAACCATGCAAGGCTGACAATTTTGTTATTCAACAAAACAAGAGTGACTCTGTAGCAGGGAGTAGTTCTGTGGGGCTGCTACCTCTTTAAGGGGGGGGGCTGAGGGGGTCTGCCAGAGGGCTGAGCATGCCCAAGGGGGTGACAGAGACAGCCCCTAGCTGGGGAACAGCCTGTGGGATAAACAGTCTGAGAAACTCTGAGACAGAGTGGGCAGGTTACTGGCCCTTTAAGGCTGAAGAGTGGAAGCCTGGCCATGCCCACTCTGCCTGTATAAAAGGAGAGACAAGACAGAGAAGAGGGAGTCTCTGCCAGGGAGCCAAAGGAACAACATCTTCCTGAACAAGCCTGCCTGCTCTACACTATCCAAGGTGCTGAAGGCTGGAGAATCAGAGGGACCCAGGCAAGGGGGAGAGGCTGTGCCCAGGAGGGAGCATTTTGCCTGGGGAAGGCTTGGCCAGAGCCTGGGGCTTGGAAGCCTGACTAGATGGACCAGGGGGGTTGATATTGTGGTGCTCCTGTGCCTGAGAAAGATGGACCTGGGCCTGCAGGGTGGAGGCGACTGAGCCGGCAGTCCCAGGTACACTGGACATGGGCTGTGTCTAATAAATTACTGTGGACGAATACCCTCTGGACTGTGTGGTGTGTCCTGAGAGGGTACCCCCTTCTTTGAAGAGGGGGATTCAGCCAAGGTTCGAGGCTGAAATGGCATAGCAGGGGGTGAGCTAATTCCCCGTGAGTGACACCTCAGCGCCCCGTGTGGCCCTGGGAGACCCCCTGCTACAGACTCCTTTTCAATTCTCCAGAAACAAGATTTTTTTTTTTTTTTTTTAAATTGCATACAAACTAGTGCCAGTTGAAAAGAACCACTGATCCTAAGATTAAAACTATATGCATTTATATCACTCACAAAATTTACCTAGATCATGATATAAGATTGGGTAATTTCAGACGTGACGGGCTGAATCCTGGACCAGGATCTGTCTTGGATCCTGGTCTGTGATCAGACCATCCGTCCTTTAGACATGCCGGCCTGATCAGGGAGGGGGATGGGCTGCGCAGCACAACATGCGGATGTTCAGCCCCACCCCACCCCCTGCGCTCCACCGGCCGCCCACCCTAGGGGAAAGGGGCGGGCGCAGCAGCCAATCACGTCACTGCCCCATACCGCAGTCTGGACCATGGTCACGAATGAGGTGAGGTAACAGATGTTACTTTCGCCCCATTCCTGACTGTGGTTCAGCTAACCATGATTCTGGAGGTGTGGCCGGCCTCACCTCCAGATTTGTGGTTAGCTTTGAACCCCGTCAGGAATTAACCGTGGTGAACATCTGGCAGGACTCGAACAGACGTTCACACGATCACAGTCACCATTCTGAATCCACTGTGGTTCAGGGTGGTTGACTGTGATCCCATAACATCTGAAATTACCCATTGTTACAGAACCCATAAACTCTGGGACAAAATCTAACAAAAATGAAAATACAATTAAAGCTTTCAACAGGACTTGATGGGGGTGGAGTAGCTTTCCTTCAGCCCTGACCATTAAATTCAAGGGGGGCTGAGTCCCAGGAAAGGTTCCCGGTAGATTAGTGCACCCCAAAATGTGAACTATCAGGAGAAGCCTGATATTGGCCATTTCAGAGTAGGAAAGGAAAGTCAGAAAAAAGCTGGCTGGTTTATTTGGCTTTCATTAATGACTTTCCTGCCCCACCCCCATGCTGATCATCATCACATAGATTCAATCACAAAAACTCCTGTTTTTATATTTAGCTGTAGAATAGGAGGGTGGTCCAGTAGCTGGGGTGCTAGCTGGAAACTCTGCTCAGTTCCCTACTCTGACAAGCTCTTGTGGATGCGCATGGCTTCCAGGAAAGCCTTGGGCAGTGGCAATTTGTTTTTGTTGGTGTTTTGTTGTTTTGTTTTACAAATTAAGCACTAACTTTCAAAGTCAAACAACTGTAATATCTTTTTTCTTTTTATGTTTCATGTGTGTTCCAGGATATTTTCTTATTGCGTAAATAGATGAACTGTTCTTAGAAAGACTTCTTGGTAAACAAAATGAAACAGCTACACATATCAACATCCCCTGACATAATCCAGACTTGAAAACTGGACATTGGCTTCCAACACCTCTAGTTCAAGATTATCTTTTGAGCTACTGGATTAGCCACTGGGTTTTTTAGGCTAGAGAGAGACCAGCCTAGTATAGAAACTAGAGAAGTTGATGCTTTCACATAAGGAAACCACTGTTTTTCCTACATAAGGGTGTCCATCTACTATTCTAGTCACATTTTAGAACGTGGCACATTCTAATCACATACTATTAATGTTTTGAAGGCAAAGTGAAAAATATGGCCATGACTATTCTGCAACAAGTGATATAAATAATTCAAGCTTTCTTTAAACCGCATGATGCCTTCTGCTTATTCTCCCTATCGTCTATGGTTCCTGAGACAGAAGGCATTCTTTCCCTGCTTTAAGGGGAAATGTTGATGTAATGTTAAGTGTCATTGAATCTTAGAGTTGGAAGGGATATCAGATGTCATCTAGTCCAACCCCTTGCTCAATGCAGGAAATCCACAGTTACTGCATAGATGACAGTCCAGCCTCTGTTTGAAAACCTCCAGTGAAGGAGAGCCTACCACCTCCCTATGTTCCACTGTCATACAGCTCTTACCATTAGGAAGTTCTTCCTAAGGTTTAGATGAAATCTGCCAAATAGTTTCAGATAGTTATTGTGCAGCTATAATGAATGATTAGATATTTTGAGCAGCAAAGCTTGCATTCTGATCACACAATCCCCATTTTTCTAGGTGGCAAGGAGTTTCTGTATATATAAGCTGTATGCCAAAGTGCCATGCGAGGCCTAACTGGGTACCAAAGCTGCATTCACAATGAGAGGCATTGTCATGTAGAAAAACCATGGTCAGAAGGTGGCTACTTCCTATAATGTGGGACACACCTCTGTTCATGGACATTGCCTGATCCAGACCAGGTAGTTGGAACCCAGTACAAAATGGTAGTGTGGACCCTCTTAACAGGGAAAATTGACAGAACAATCTGGCTTGTCCAATAGAAAAAGTAAAATGTTATGGTAATTGCTGATGTTCAGCTAAACACTGCATCCCTTTCAAGGACTTGAGGGATCATATGTTCAGGATATAGCCTTATTTCTAGCTTACTCGTGGGGCCCATGTACTGGGTGTTAACAGAAGTGATGGCAGAGTGCCACCATCATGACCCAACGCGGGTCAGGAACCTGCTGCCAACATGGTCTCAGCTGGGTTGAGTGGTACAACAAACATGGTGGTGGCTTGGCCGCTGGGGAGAACTGCACAAATGTGTGGCCAGCCGGCCTCATCCCATTGCTGCGCCCAGCACCCCATCCCACGCCATGACAGGAGGTCATGGCGACTGCCCAAAGCAGACCCAATCCAGGCCATAACAAACATTATAGTCCACTGTGGCCCTCTTTGGCCTGATTGGGCGGGTGGTAGCCTGGGCTGTGATCCTAGAGGTCTTCGGGAGCAATCCCAGGTGAGAATCTGGTAGAGCACCAACAAACGTGGCAGTGGCTTGCGGGCCTCAGCGGGCCACCATCATGTTTGTTAACAGCCACTGTGGGCTCTCCATAGGCCAGGGCTTCCCAGGTTTGAGGCTCTGTGGACCTCAGTGTTTCTCACAATCTTGTCATTTCAAGTTTTTACAGGGGCCTCCAACACATAGGGCTCTCTGTGTTCACACAGTCTGCACTTGCCTGGCTCCAACCCTGTATGAAGGGCATATTTACAAGTGATCAGATGGCATTTATGTGCCGACCACAGAAGGGGCCTGTGACATGGTGTGCACCAGTGAGAGCAGGCAATGGGAAGTGATGCCTCTTGGCATGAATGAAGATTTGACACCCAATCAAGTCCAACATAGCACTTAGGTATGCAACTCACATGCATGCAACCCTCTTGCACACATGAATGAACGAGGACTGCACTGGTTATAATTAAAATGTAGTTAACCTGATTTGAGATGTTTGTAGAATGTAACACCTCTGTGCCATTACCACCAGAAGAGTAAGACAGATAACTGCAGAGGGTGCTAATTTCTCATGCTATGGCATAAAGCGGTAATATATTCAAATGCAACCAGTTTATTCATTACTATACTTTCCTGCTGAAAACTGGTTCAAGATCTAATCCATGCATTAAAAGTCCAAAGATCTCAATGGAAGCTCTTTATAAGCAGCACATCCAGATCTGTGTTCTTGCAGCTGTATGTACTTCTCAATCAAACCCTGGCCACAACAAATATATCAATAACTTGCAATAGTTAATAAAACTCACTACTCAGCACACTTTAAAATAAATCTTTGTTGCCATTTTAGACGGATAAAACTACAGGAAAGAAAATAAATCACTCTATTTAACAGCATGTTCAAAATATTGCAAAATCCCTCAGCATTACTTATTTTAAAAGGGCTGAGTTACATCTTTAGCAAAACAAAGATTTATTATGCCACGTGAACAACAGCATCAAGATTTTCTTTAACCTGCATTTCCCCTCCAATTATGAGTCACATTCACCATATGGGATCTGTTTTTAAAGCAATTGCAAATAGCTATTTTAAAATACTTTCAAAGTGCTCTTTATTATCTCAGTGACACTGAGACCTGCCTGATTTATCTCGAGTTCCTGACCATGGGTATTTTCAGAAGTGACACTACTGCGCTTAACCATACTTTACCATACTTAACCCCATCCCGGGGTCAGAACCACTGTCACTTCTGTTCGGCAGTCGCCAGATGGTCACCATGCTTTGCCCCAAACAGTGGCAGCAGTTACTACCGGCTGTGATCTCAGAAAATTGCAAGGAACAGCCGGTGTTAAGCGCTACCATGGTTCGGGGCAAAGTGTGGTAAGGGGCACTGTCATGTCTGTTCTGGGTATTGGCCTACCCTGGGGTGGGGTGGCAGCCGTTACCCTGGATTGGGGCTAAGCGTGGTAGCATCACTTCTGAAAATACCCCATGTTAGTTCAGGGAGGGTCAATGTGAGTAGACCCAACAGCTGAAGAACCAAGAAAACATTTCTTCTTTTAGGTCACTATCTTCAGCACTGAACGTTCAGAAGACTTCTCCCATCACAAGAAAAAGCACTCACCCTTCATTTGGTAAAAAGACACCCTACTCTAATTCATGAACCATATTTATATTAGCAATGTACATGCATCTGGATAGGTCAAACCTACAGTATTCAACACTGCAACAGTTCCCCTGGTAATTATACAGCTCACTCAGTATATACCAAGTCCAACTTAGGGATTTCTTTTAAACTTCCAAGAATCAGTACATAAATAGGTTCAACACATAAACACAAGTAATGTTTCTGTCTCCATTTCTAGACCTTCAGACTTTTTCTTCAAGTAATCAGCCTTCTCTAGCTGAGCCTTGGACCCTTCATGGAAACTTGGCTGACCTATTTGCCCAGCTGCAGATGCCCACAATCAGCTTTCCCTTCACAAGCTAAAATTCCCTTCACTTGTAGGTAAACTGCCCAAGAGCAGGGGATCTGAGCACATTAAATCTTCAGGGGCAGTTCACCTGGATACATCAACTTTTTCTGTGGTCTCAAGAAAATTGCCATGTTGATAATTTCTTTAGTTGCCTAAATTATTCACGGTCTCCCCACTGCATTCAGGGAATTAGTGCTGTTCTGTACTTAAACGTATTACTGAGATTGGGGGGTGGGAGGGACGGCAGGAGGACAGAGAGGTTGGGTGGGTTTTGCTGTGGTTTTTTGTTGTCACTGTTTAGAAAAATGTACTTCTGTTCTATTGGAAAGCAATGTCTGTAGATCCTTCAAAATATAGTGAAAGCTGGAAAATAAGAAATGGTGTAAGAAGCATGCCCACTTTGAGTATAAGCTAAGCTGGACCACTGTTCTACACTGCAACTTTTAGATGCTACACTATTTATGGCTTCATGTAATAGCTAATAATTCAAACATGCTATTTCTATACAGGGATGAATAGCTTTAGGCAGAAACTCTCCAATATCAAATGTGCTTGTTTTTCCTTTTGTAATTTAGCTTTCCTAGAACAAATTCTTAGCCATAGTTGATGCATGAAAAGAACATTCCATTCCAGGCAGAAGGTCCTGAACTCCCTTTTGTATTATTGCCAGGGCTAAGAGTGTGCTGCGTTGGCCCTTTTTACATGGGTCGTGGTGCAGGGCTGGGGTTGGTGTGTGGTGGGTGGGTGGAGGGTGTAAACTTGCACACCGCCATCTACACCCATTTCCACCCATCAACATGCATGGAGCAACCACCGTTTTCACTAGTTGTGCCGTACATGGGGGATGGGTGGAAGTGAGTATAGATGGCTGTGCGCAGGAGCATGCATCCACGCACACCCGCTGGAACCCACTGGGAAGGGGACTGTCACCCTGCAGCAGCAGCTGCACAATGCCGTGTCAACACCAGATCCCAGGCAGCACCTGCCTCTGTGGATGAGGGGGTCCTCCAGACACACCTGCACTGGACCCCAGCTAGTGCCTGCCTCATGCGGATACCTCCAACCACAGCTATCTCAGACTCCAGGTAGCACCTTCTCATTGCCTCAGAGACTGCTGGGGCCCTGGTCAATCATGGCCGCTTCTGAGAGATTTAGGGCAGGCCAGGAAACACCCAGCACTTCCTCTTCCCCTATTTAAGGAGCAAACACTAAGCTACCAGCAATTTACCAACACACTCCCCCTGGTATAGCCTTCCTGTGTCTCACCCTGCCTAGTGCCTACTCTCCATACCTTCCTGTTCACCCCCTATGCCTGTTGTCTGCTACTGCTCTGATGCCTGTGCTACCTGCCTATCTGGACTGACCTATATTCTACCTGAGACCACACCTATGCTTTCTCCCCTTGCTGATGCTGTACTACCTGCCTACCTGGATTGACTTGTGCTCTTCTTCAACCACACCTCTGCCTGACTCCCACTGGTCACACTGCACTGCATCCCGTGCTGATCTATTTCTAGCCAGACCGGGCTTGAAATAGACCAGTGGAGTGGGGTAGGGGTGCCCTGCTGGGGAGAGCAACACTCTGATCCCCAGCAAGTGTAACCCTCTTGCTAGAAAGAGAAATAGGCTGCAACTGTGCTGAGCCCTTATCTTGCTACCCATGAGTTGCTAAATACAGGAATCAAGATTTACCAGGATTTTTTCTATAAAAGGGACTTTCAACAAAGATCTCACAAAAGCAAACTTTCACAGCAATCATATTTGTATAATTATATTAACCATTTAATATATTATTAAATGCAAGTATTACAATTAAAAATTAGCTTTCAGTTACTGATGAGATAAAAAAATAAAATAACAAAACTCCAAGATTCAGTGGTTGTCCTTTCCTCTCTAGAGGAGCACAGGCAAGGTATTCCTTGTGTCACAGTTCTGTCTCAGTTGCCTGCATGTCTGTGGGTCCTAGTTTCCTTCGAACTAACTGGCAGATCTTATATCTCTCCCAGGACTGTCTAGTAGTTCCAAGATCTCTCTGCGTTCTCCTTACAGTTAAACTGAAAAGTAACTGAAGATGCAGGACTCAGAAGTCCAATTTGGGAATACAGATCAGAGAACTAAATGTCCTACCACAAAAAAGAACCCTCTCTATACACAAAACCGTAGTAACTTCATATCATAACAGGAATTTACTTAACATAATCCACCTTCTCCCTTTTAGATCCAGACCAACCTGCTTTAAGCTGGTCAAGGCCTAGTAGAAAGAGTGGACATGCTTCCCTCTCAGAGAACAGCTCTTCTCTTTCTCTCTTTCTGCTTTGCGGTTCTTCCTGCCACATATATGCTCACTCGCCCCTCCCTCTACCCATATTGGAAACAACAAACTCCAAGCTTCTGGAACTTTCCATAAGGAGTAGTGTCTGAGCATGTGCAGCGCAAAGAAACTTAACAGAAGGTGTCTTTAGACATAACGTTAACGGGTATCTGAATGAGTGTTTTGACCTTGATATGAACACTGGTTTGGGCCTGTGTTCACCATGTGGCGCTGCTTAGACACACAGCCCATCTTGGGGCAAATCGGTGTTTTGCTCATTACCCAATCTCAGCACGCAAGCACTGCCACCTCGTTCCCTGTGTTGTACCTGCTAACATGCTATGCAATATCATTAGACACAATGTTGGCCACGTGTTCAGCTGAAACACGCAAATTGTCCTTGTGATGCAATGGTGTTCACATCGCGTGTTCAATGGGTGGTCAAATTGGTGTTGGGATTGTTATGGTGCTTACACACAATGGCCAAACACATGTTTAGGGGTTTTGACGCCAGATCTTTGTTATATCTAAAGACGCCACAGTGTGCATACCTCACCCCTCTTAATCAGCAGTAGGCCTCTTCAAAGGATACTATCCATTTTGGTGTATGGGTTACACAAGATCTCCCCCATCAATTTCATGCTGGGAATAGACTGGCACTGGTCAGTTTCATGCCAGGAAGCATGTCCCAATGAAAAATTTCACTGAAAGAAAAGATTTTTCTGTTGAAACTTTTTCCTGACAGAAAAGCTTCCAGTGCTAGCAGCGGAGAATTTATTGATAAGCACTTTGGAAAGCCTTCAGTCTTTGTAAATATACACCCTTTTCTGCCAGGGTTAAGAAATCCAATTGCTCCCTTTTGAAAGTAATATTTTAGTACAACATAAAACAAACTTCACCACAGTGGCAGTTGGTGGCACCATATTTGGATGCTTGGTTGAATTCTACACAGCCATTTAGAGCAATTGCACAGAAAAGAAAAAGAAATAAGGAAGGGTGAAATATGAGCAGCAAGATCTTTATTTTCAAGCTGCAGGGGAAAACTTTGAATGATGCACCAGAAGCAGTATTAATCTTGGACATTTTATTCCCTTTTCCTTTCTTGAAGTAGTAAAGTTGGGAGACTTCTCAGGGTAGAAGAATGACAAACTGAAATATTCTTTTGAGCACAACACTTCTCATTTACCAAGAGGATGATTTACTGCTTATAACTGTGGATAAGCTTGTTCTTCTCGCATCTCTGCCAATGAATGAAAGTGAGCTTGCTAGAGAAAAACTGGAAGCTCCGTCCCAGTAATATAATAATTTAATTCATAATGCCTGTACAATGGCTGCCAAACAGCTCCACATAGGGAACACTATAAACCGAGAGAGAGAGAGAAAAACTGAGTCAGGAGAATCAAAACAATTGTAAAAGAAATATAATTAGACTTAATTATACATTTCAAGAACTGTAATAAATTGGGGATCTGGGTGGGAGCTCAGAATTGTCTCTCCACTCAGGTATTCTTCCTTACGGCTAAGACTACAATCAACAAAGTGCTTTTGATTTTTTTTTAAAAGCAAGTAGTTGTGGTTATTAAGGAAATAGATATAACTAAATGTCCTGTGTTTAAAAAAATAAAACAAACAAACAACAAAAACAAAGAGGAGGAAACTAACTAGGAAATCTAACAAATATTTTGTCTTCTGTAAGGTTGGCTGTCAAAAATTTCCCCTATAGCAAACCCATTCCTTTCCCCGCCAACATGGAGGCCTGAGCTACATTGACCCAGTGTCTCATAATATTGTCATTGCTACTGCCAAGGCTAATAGTTTTCAACAAATGATTCCTCTGGCTCAGCAAAGAGTTCCATTGGCATGATGCCTAGTGGTTATAAGATTCCAGTAACAAGGCTGAGCACATTGCAGATCTGTTAGTTGTTGGACCAAGAGTGGAGGTGGAAGAGATAGATATAAATATTAGTTTGTGTTTCCAAGTTGCCTTGATGGATAACTGACAGCCAGTAGTGACTTAATAGGGATTTTCTTGATTACAATTATCCTGCACTATCAATACAATGAACCCTAAACACATTCACCTCATTTTGTCATTGTCACCATGAGCCATGAGGGATTAAGCAAAAATCACATGTCTTGGCAGCAGCACATGTAAAAAGGATCTAGGGATTGTGATTGATCATATATTGAACATGAGTTAACACTGTGATTCGGCTGCAAAAAAAAAAAAAAAGCAAATGCAATTTTAGGCTACATTAACAGAAGCATTGTCTCCAAGTCGGTGGATGTAATTCCATTCTATTAATCACTGGTCAGTCCTCACCTCACCTGGAGTATTGTGTCCAGTGTTTGGATGCCTCATTTTAAGAAGGACATCAGCAAACTGGAACGGGTTTAAAGGAGGGCAACAAAGGAAATAAATCTTATGAGGAAAGATTGAAGGAACTGGGTATATTTAGTCTTTCAAAGAGAAGATTATGGGAAGAGAGGATAGTCTTCAAATATCTAAAGGACTGTCACCAGGAAGATGGGAAGGAACTGTTCTTCATTGCTACAGAGGGCACAACTAAAAATAATGGGCTCAAATTATAGTTAGATATCAGGAAGAATTTTCTAACAGTAAGATCTTTTCAGCAATGGAACAAGTTGCCTAGGGAGGTCATAGGCTTTCTGGGGCTGATACTAAAGTTGTACACAGTTTACATGCATAGTATATTTCCCACAAAGGGGATCAACCCCTTTAGGATCAGCCCCTCTACCGTAGGAGGTTGTTTGTTTGTTTTTAAAGGCTGGATAGCCATCTGTCAGGGATGTTGTAGTCATCCTGAATCCAAGCAGGGGGGTGGACTAGATGACCCTCAACATCCCTCCCAACTAAAGAGGGGAAGCAGCTAGAGTGCCATGGTGGAAACCTCTTGATGACTATGGTCAATTGTGATTTACAGACTTTATAAGGTACTATTGCACCTTACAATATGGGAAGGGAAGACATATTACTTTGCTCCTGACAAATGATAGCATGTTAGAATTTCCATTAACCAATTTTTCATTTTAGGAACACAGTTTCCCCATACTCCTCACTATTACCAGGGTACACTGAGGTCAAATGTGGGACGTATCATGGTACAATGGGGACCATCGCAGTCCCTGAATAAGGAACTGGATAACTAAAACATAAGAAATAGGTGAAAACAAACCCTGATTATATTGTAATAGTCAGTTGTGGGTTTCTGAGAAGTGAAAAGTGGATTGACTCCTTGCAATGGACTGGCTACATGTTTTTATATTAGACATGGGACCAAACTTGGAATAGAGAGATTTTTTCTACTCAATTATTCAGTTCAGAGTTTTTAAGTCACCTGAGATATGAGTAAACTTGTAGAACAGTCATGAAAATAAAACCTTACACTAAGATTTAAAACTGTTATCTACTATAAAATCTGTAGCTAACTATTTTGGTGTTGAGGCCCTACACAGTGCAAATAATTTCATCCAACAAACTGGACTTTGATTGACTACTTTTAAGATTGCCTGAAGACAGTTGGCACCTATTCAGGAATGACTGCTGTAATGTTTTGTTATTTATGATTATGATTTATATAGCACCAGCAATGTGCCAGGGGCTGAGCAGTCACAATTAAAAATAGATCTCTGTCCCAAAAGACTTACAATCTAGAAAGGACAAGGGGAGGGGAGGCAAAGGGGAGGGTCAAACAAGACATTATCCCACACTGTGCCACATTATCCCACGATGCAGCGGACTGTCTGTCCAGCAGCCGCCAAATGTTCACCCACTTCTGCCTCAGGACGGGCGCCTGGCTGCTATGCAGTGCATCAGCTGGAGAAGGCCAGTGACACATCGTGGCTACTGTTGCCTCACCTAGGCTAATGTGGGGCCAGAGGGTTGCCTCCCATCTGATCAAGTCATGCAGCCCCTTCGCAAGGCAAAGTACAAGGATCAGGCCCAGAACTGCATGCTCACCCTGGCTGCCAAACAGATAATTGGAGGGGGGGGAGGGGAAGGGTTCTCTGGCCAAACAGCTGACCGGGGGCCCAGAGGAATGTTTTCACCCCAGCCACCAAATAGTCAATTGTGGGGCCTCTTCTGTCCCCTTGATCAGCTGTTTTGTGGGAGTTCAATCCTGCTATGCAGCAGGAGTCCTGCCCCATATGGATGGCTCCTCAAAGACTTGTAGTGTGGAGGGACTTGTGACAGCAGCCCACACACCTAGATTCCCTGCGAGGGGGGCTGCTTGTTTGGACTGCCCTTCCCACTGGCCCAAAGTGTGGCAGCTGCAGTGGCCCTCCCCAAGGCAGGCACAGGAGATAGATAGCCGTGTCTCATGTGGCTTTACTCAAAGAGAGGGGCACACAGAGAAGAACAGGGATACATTCATTAATTACTAGGGATGGGACTTTCGGTTTCAATAAAAACCGAAAGTCCCCGATAATGGCCATTTCAGATTAATTTTGGTTCTTTTTCAGTATTGGTTATATCAGATCTTTTGCATTTATTTTTGTATCAGATTTTTAACATTGCCGTTTGTCCCCATTGACTTCAATGGAAAAACCACAATATTAAAAATCCGAGACAAAAATCAATGCAAAAGATCCGGTACAACCGATACAAGAACTGAAATACATGAGAACCGAAACCAAAAGTAAACCAAACCAAAATTTTGCCCAGAGTCCCACCCCTATAATAGCTGAGAAGGAGAAGGAGGGTCCTGAAGGATGAGATGGTATAAGCAGATGCAAAGGAGCAATCTATGGGGGTAAGGAGTGAAGGGAAGGCCACAGTTTGTCGCTGTCATGTCTGTTTTTACCCAATGTGTTTATAGAAGTGGTCACTACCAGATCCCCTCTTTTCTTTCAGCACAAATACACAGTACCAGCTGGCCACTGCCTGTGCGTATGGGAATGTACCCACTCACTCCAATCCATTTCACCTCTCCCATCAGGGGCGTAGCTATAACAGGTAGAGCAGGTGCAGCCGCACCGAGAATGGGATCAAAGTGGAAGAAGAGGTGGATGATATTGGCAATGGAGTGTTAAACAGAAGTGAGAAGGTTGTGAGAATGGGGAAGGCCATTAAGAAGGTTTCAGCAGTCAATAGTTGCATCTTCTATAAGATAATACTATCTTCTTTTCTAAAGGCAAAAACTTGCCTCGTCCTCTGGCAGTGGTGTCACATGTAGCCTGCATTTGACATCCCCAGGATCAACCTTCACCAAATCAAAGAAATATTACAATCACTTAAGAGCACAGCTCGTACGGCTTGCAAATGTCACTGTGGGATCGTGGGCAGAAGAGGTCATTTTGTGATGAAGCTCATTGCTTTAGTAAAAAACACAACATTTCCACTCTACTCAGGAGACCACAGGTGGTACACACACACACACACACACACACACACACACACACACATTGTACACTTGAAGAGGGCTGAGAGGCCAGGCTCTAGCTGCTCACATGGAGATGGGAGGCACGTGGGAATGGACTCTGGTGCAGAAGATGGAATGAGCCCCCTGCTGGGGCACTCCACTCCAGTGAACTTATGCTTTCTACATGCATGTGGGGCCGTGGGCTTATGGGTCCCGGTGCAGCTGCACCTGTTCTACCTGTTATAGCTACGCCCTTGATGGGAGAGGTGGAATGGATTGGAGTGAGTGGGTACATTCCCAATGTGTTTATAGTGACCACTTCTATAAACACATTGGGTAAAAACAGACATGACAGCGACAAACTGTGGCCCACTTGGGACCAGTCTTCTCCTGTATGTCTGTGCAGGCGCTGCCAGATGTTGGTCCAGGATTGCCCCAGGCCGCGTTGGCGGCTAGCCTGAACACTGGCCTCGGGAAACCCCCAAAGTCACAGCCCAGACCAAAGTGGGTCACAGTGGGCTATCACGTGTGTTCCTGGGCCAGGTCTGGCATGGCCCGGGCCAGGCTGGCTACCATGGCTAACTGTCATCGGTTGCCATGGCTGCCTATCATGGGGTGGAGTGGGGCGCTGGGCACAGCACAGGGGCAGAGGTGGCTGGCCGCATACTGGGCATGTTCTCCGCCCTCCCCAGTGCCCCAGCCACAGGCATGTCTGTTCGGCGCCCCGATCCAGTCTGGAATCTGGATCACGTTTGCTGCAGCTTCCCAACCTGGGACGGGGTGGGCTGCTGCAGCGCGACCATCACTTCTGTTTTCACCCATTGTGGCCTCGTATTGGAGTGAACAGTGGTTCTCTGATTACTAGTTTAAGGTTGCCTCCCTCTCCTTATGATGTCATCTCAGTTGATACTCTAAGATCTTTATAGCTGGTCATGCCTGAGATTAGCCACTTCATAAACTCCTCTTCAGGTGCCTGTTCTGCACCATTCAAGTCAGTTTGGAGCCCATTTTAGGGTTTCAGGCTGAGTCCTAAATCATTTCATAAAGCAACCTCCTTTCAACGTAGTTTATACACTGAAGTCACAAGCACTTAGGGTCAAATTCTATTCTATGCTTAATTGCAACATTCAAAATAACTCATTTAACTTCCAAGTGACTTACTTTGTATTCACACTAGGACAGAACTGAGCCCTTATTGTCAAGATGTGAACTCTACAGGACTAGAAAAGAACATGAATCACTGAATTTAATTTATTGCAACTTTTCTTTCTCAGCGTTATATTTATCTTGTACACCCTAAGCATAATCAATTTTTCAGTAAAGATGACATCGGAGGGAAAAGTGCCTCTTCTTCAAACAACAAAGATGAACAGAAGCATGATGTTACTGTGAATGCTTTTCAGTGAATGCTTTTATCAATTTATCTGATAGCTCTGGTTTTGCTTCCATGTCAGCTTTTCCCTCTCTCTAAAATTACAGCCAGACTTCTGACACGAATATAGCAAAGACCTTCTGTTTAACACCATACAAGGTTTTTCTTGAGTTTGCACTAAATTGGAGCAGATTAAGTTAATGCTGCATAAAAATAAATGAAGTGTCATCTTAATTAAAAGATAGTAGTACCATGCTTTGACTAGGCATCAAACAGGCACTATTGGGCCTTTTATATTAAGAAAAAGACCATTTACCCTGATATTCTCTAAACTGGCATTTTTATCCTGATTTATGTTAATACACCCCAAGGCACCTCTAAGCATCTGTGTCTATGTAAGTCACTGGAAGAGCATCGTCACATTGAATGTTTCCCTAGCACCGAAATTGCTTGTTTGAACTAGACAAAAAGCATTTTCAGTAAAATACTGATTCTCATTATGTATAGAACTTAAATATTTTAAAATATTAGTGATTCAAAAACTATGTGTGGATAGTTGAGCACTTTATCAATAACGTGCTCGTGAATTCCTCTGTGAACTCGTCAAGACTGAATGGACCACCAGAACACCATTTCTATCTAATTCAAGGTGAATGTTTAGTGTCACAAATGAAATCTCTCATACTGACCTATCGCCAAGCCCCATTTCCCTCACAAAGGAAGGTGCAATTCTTTCCAAAGACTAAGCCGATAGAAGGATGAAAGCACTCACTGTAGTTATTTTCCAAAAAGTACACAATTGCAAACATGGAAAAATAACATCAGGGTATATTTATAGCTGAAACAAAGGGTGTAAACAGACAGACGTGGGGGATGCATGTCTCTGGAGCTGCTCCAGGGGTGCATCCCCACATCCACCCACTTGCAGCCCCACTTGAGTCCCTTTTAGACAGACTTGGCAGTTGCCCCTGCTCGTGAACTGCCCGCGCAGCACCCCCACCATCACAGAGTTGTGGGCTGATCACCTAAAGCTCTAGGCTGGCACCCACAACTCTATGGTGTTGCTCAGAGCAACAGTCAGCCGGAAAGAGGAGCTGCAGTGTGGGTCCATTGAGAAGACAGACAGTAGCTCCGCCCTGGGTTTGGCCAGTCCACTCCACAGACAGCGCTCTGGGATGTTCGAGAACACTGCAAGAGGGGCTGGCCTGGTGAAGGCAGTGCCTGGCGTGCTTCAGCATCTGGCAGAGCGCTTTTAGAGAAACGGGCCAGCCTGGGAGTGAAGCAGGCTCGTGTGGCCAGCACTGGGGCAGCTCATCTATCTAAAAGCACCCAAAGAATTGAGTCTGCACCATCTGACCTCAGCAGATAACTGCCCTTTCAGAATCAATGCTTGCTTTCTACTGTTTGAAAGAAGAGTTGCACTGGGACACTGAACATTCACTTCTAGTCAGAGGCTCAGGCAATGATCCATAAACCACTTACTCCAGAGTAACCCCATTGAAGCCCTTAAGGAAAAAGTGGTTTGTGAATAAACATCCATACTATTCTCCAGAACACTGAACCTAGAAATCAAAATTTTGTATTATGGGTATTGTAAAACTCACTTTATGTGCTATTGAGAAGTGTTTTCTCATTTTTATCTTCTAATGTATACCTCTTTCATGCATCCTCTACTGTTAAACACATGTGAATTTATTTTATTTCATTTATTCAAAACTTATATCCCGCCCCTCCTGTCCAAAGGCAGCTGGGGGCGGCGAACAACATACACACACAAAAATTCAACAATAAAACATTTTAAAATTATTCTACAAATTTTAAAACAAGTAATAAAAACACACCCTCCCTCCCAAACCCCACCTCCCCCACCCTACCCCGCCCCCTCGCCAAAAGTCTGGCAGAACAGCCAGGTCTTACACAAACGTCGAAATGACAGGAGGGTGGGGGCCAACCGAGCCTCCTCCGGGAGTGAATTCCAAAGCACATGGGCAGCCACTGAAAAAGATCTCACATCAGTGGCCACCCGTCTCACCCGGGGAATCTCCAAAAAGGCCCCCATGGATGATCTCAGGGGTCACACAGGCACATGGGGAGTGAGGCGATCCCGCAGATAGGCAGGGCCCAGGCCATGAAGGGCTTTAAAGGTCAAAACCAGCACCTTGAACCTAG
>QEPC01000801.1:6264724-6296750 GCA_003113815.1 Sphenodon punctatus | reverse complement strand
AGGGGCCCCAGCAACCCGGGGCCATGCCCCCAGCACAACGGATGAGGGAGCACCGGGCACGGGTATGGCGCCAGAGGGAGGACCAGGCAGAGGACATAGTCCGCTCCACCACAAAACAGGGGGAGCGGATGATAGCGGCCGTGGATCGCATGGAGGCGGCCACAGAGCGATCCCGGGAGCAGCTGCCTGGGGGGGGCCTTAGGCCCTGGGTCCTCCCTCTCTCCCACCACCGCCTGCCTCTCAGGACACTGAGGCCTCCCAGGACACGGTTGGAAACATGGGAAGTGGGGGGGAGGGAAGTTCCCAGAGCTTTGCGGCGCCCACAGGATGGGCAAAGGGGAGGCCCCGGAGATGCAGGGGATGGGGGACTGGGGGGAGGGCGGTCTGAGGGGGGGCACGGAACCTGCGTGGTAGGGAGCCAGTGGGGGCCCCAGGGTGGTGGGGTCGGGGTTTAGCGCCCTCACGCCTCGGCCTCCCAGCTGATATGCCTGGCCAGGGTGGCACAGATGCGATTGGTGTACTAGTACTCCCTTGGGTTGTCCACGTTCACGTACAGAGGCACAGGTCCGGGAGGATGGCGAGGCATGGGGTATTCGAGGGCTGCTCCATCGGTCTTGCACACATTGTGCAGCACACAGCAGGCACCTATCAGCAGGGCCGAGGTCTCTACCGTGTAGTCCAGCCGGCCAGTGAGGCTCCTCCAGCGCTGCTTGAGGGCCCTGAATGCCCGCTTGACCATGGTTCTACTTGCACACAGGCGGGAACTGTACAGCGCCTGCACCGGGGACCTGGCGACCGGGTACACCTTCATCAGCCACCGGGTGAGGGAATAGCATTAGCACCCCCTTGATCCGGGTCATCCCCATGTCCGCAAAGTCCCCGCAGTACATCCGGGCATAGAAGGGGGAGATGGTCATGATCTGGGCATCATTGCTGCACCCAGAGTTGCCCATGAAGATGTCTATGAACCACCCCCGGTGGTCCATGACAGCCTGCAGCTGCAGGGAGTGGTAACAGTGTCTGTTGACATACTCTGTGGCCTCTCCAGCGGAGGGGTGGAGGATCTCTATGTGGGTGCCGTCTATGGCGCCCATGCAGTTGGGGAACCCTCCAGCCGCAAAGCCAGCCATCACGGCCTCCTGGTCCACCAGCTGGATCACTCAGTCCAGGAGAACGTCCTCCACAGCCTCACATACATCCCAGAGGATACAGGAAACAGTGCTCACCCCGACACCGAAGTGCTGCGAGACGTACCGGCAGGAGTCAGGTGTTGTGAGGGCCCAGACCCCGATGGCCACCCGCTGGACCATGGAGATGGGGGCCCTCATGGGGGAGTGCTGTCGCTCCAGCCAGGGCGTGTGCAGCTCCGCAAGCCGCAGTAGGGTGAACCTGTCTATCTGAAAGTGCGCCCTCCAGGCGGCCTCGTCCCACTGAGCCAGTGTCCAGGACTACCACCCCTGTGCCCACTCCATGACCCATACCCGCTGGGCAATGGGCAGTGCGAGCTGGGCGGCGCACCCCATGGTCTCCCTCTGCCATTGGAGACACCCGGCCGCCTCATAGAGCACAGCGGCCCTGTTCCGGCCGTGGATCAGAGCTTGCCGGTCCACCCCAGACACCTGCTGAGCCCTAGCGGGATCTCCAGGCCCTAGCCGCACTCCAGGCCCTTCTCCCTGTGCCCATTTTGTCATGCGTGTTGTCCGTCCCGCTGTGTCCCCCCTTCCCTTCCTTTCCTGTCTTGGTGTGAGTGCGCCCGGGCATGTGTTTGTGCTGTGTGTTCCACTGTGCCCTCGTTGTCTCTGTGCCTGTTGTGTGTGGTACATCGGCGGCTCTCTTCCCTCTTCCCCCTCCCTTCCCGTTTCTCTTGTGTGGGCATTCCGTTTTGGTGCTTTTGGCTTCTTGTGTCCTCCGCCGGCCATGTCTGTGTCTCGCCCCTCCCTGGTGCCTTCTGGGTGTTTTGACCACAGCCAGGAATCGGCATCACATCTGTTGCGCTGCCCTGGGCAGATTCCCTGCCGTGGTCCCGATTCCGTCACGTCTGTTCGGGGCTCTCCTTGGCCACAGACGGTGGTTGTTCGGTTCCCCACCGCTGGGAATCCACTGTGGTGAATTGGGACTGTGTAACATCTGAAAACACCCTGTATATATTATTTGGCTTTGGCCGTAAATAAATAAGTTAAGTAGATTTAACTGTAATAAAATAATTATTCAAAATCCACATATTGTCTCAGATCCTTGGGGGAAAAGAACACACCAGAATAAACAAGGCATGCTCTCAGTGCCTAGAAAGCATAGCAGGTCTCTGTGCACAGACCTGAATTATTAGTGTTATTCACAGGTGATAGCATATGCATTTTTTAAAAGGTTGTTTCAGGTAGTGTTGTGAAATGACTGCCTGCTATATAATCTTCAGAGTGGATAAATATGTATTATCCAGCAGAGAATAACAAAGCCTATATTGGAGCTTCAAAAATATTACAGGTAGTACAAAGAACTTAAATGGATCCCTCATTTCAGTGAAACTATAACAGTGGCAGTTCATTCATTGAAAATAATGGGGCTCTGCTCTACCAGAAAATTCTGCCCTTATAGAAGAGCTACTGGTGCACTAGGTGGGTCAAAATAACCTTTCCACTCCCACCCCAAATTATGTTAAAATGGACCCGTTTGCTTTTTTTGATGGAATCAGAACCATGTGAAAAGTTTGCTTTGAACCCTATGGTGTGCTACTGTTGCTTCCACTGCCTTAGAATACTAACAGAAGGGGCTGGATCCAAACTTGCCCCAAGCTGTTTAGGAGAGCTGCAAGCAAACTCTTTTCTGCTTCTGCATACCCTCCAACAGCACCTTTTTGCCCACGACAGTAATGGATTTTGCTATCTTGTACTGCCTTCTCAAAGGCTCAGGGCAGCTTACAAATATATAAATAAAACAGATATAAAAGCATAGGTCCACAAAAACAAGACAAACACAACCCCCCAAAACCCAACCCTCCCACAACCTCAGTACTACCTCTTCCACTTCCCACATCCAACCCCCCTCACACCTGTATCCCCAAACCCACCCACCAACCCCTATCCTTGCCCGCTAAATGCCTTTACAAACAAAAAGGTCTTACATCACCTCTGAAAAACACTCTGGCTGGGGCTCAAATGAACCTCTGGTGGAAGGGAGTTCTGTAACATTGGGGCAGTGACTGAGAATGCCCCCCTGGGACATCATGCAAACAAGACTAACAGATGGTACCCACAAGAAGGCGCTCCTGGCCGATCACAGAGGCCGCAATGGAACATGGAAGGACAGGTGGCCTCTCAGATATGTGGGGGCCAGACAGTTTAGGGTTTTAAAGATCAAAACCAGCACCATGAATTGTGCCCGGAAAGCTATAGGCAGCCGGTGCAGACTACGGAGCACCTGTGTAATGTGCTCCCGGCACCTCACCCCCGACAGGAGCTGGGCTGATGCGTTCTGCACCAGCTGCAGCTTCTGAACAGTCATCAATGGCAGCCCCACGTAGAGCACATTGCAGTAAAGCTTGTCCCAAGTTTAGCAGACAAAGGGGGTTGTTAGCACCTCATTAATTCATGTAGATAGAGCTGTGACTCTAGGTCAACAGCCCTTCATTTCTGGAGAGTTGGGCCCCTTTTGTCACTTTCACAAGCTTGGGATAAGGGCCGCTATCAAAAAACAAAGAAAGGTACCATTCAGGCAGGAGGGAACTGTGTGCCTGAGATCAAGATGAAAACTAAAAGAAGTAGGTGGGGCATGGGTATGTTTTGTGAGAGATGATCCTTTAGAATGCTGAAAGGGTCTGTCAGTGTTTCCATCTGTGATACTCTGAGTGTCTTTAAAACTAAAATTTTAGAGCCGAAGTCAATGGAAAAGTGTGTACACAAAGTCTCCCACACAAACATCTTTTTTTCCCATCTCAGTGCCAAAGTTAGTGAGCTATTACAAATTTCCATAAATACACGCAGAATTTTGCAAATTAGGGGTGGCATAAAGTGTACCTATCTTTCTCTGTGAAATGCTGAATGTTATGCTTCTGCATTCCTGAACTAAGGAATTCAGAGGCAGCTGACTGATCTTTAGCCCTTTGCTCTGTGCTCTTCAAATTTGCCTGTGCTCAGTAGCTGTAAACAAATACAGAATGGAGCTTGCTTGAAGCTGCCCTAGGGGCATTTTCACACAAGACACTCTCTCCACCAACTATACATGTTACAGGGCACCCACAGGGCAACACTGCAGTCCTACAACATGTATAGTGGGTGAGTGGAGAGTGTCTTGTGTGAAAATGCTCCTAGACAGCTTGGTGGTAACTTGGATCCAGCCTGGTCATTGGAATTCTTAGGCAGAAAGAGCAGCTCCCAGGACAGAGGAAGCACACCTGGTTTCCATTTTTGGAGGCAGAGTGGAGGGAAGAGCGAGACAGTATGTAGGGAGAAAATGGTTTTGTGAGAGAGAACTGGTAGGTGAATTAGTGAGATGGGAGAGATGGAGGTGAATAAGTGAGATAGGGGGTGGGGGAGACACACTGATATTGTGTCCACACACACACCCCTCCATTCCTACTCTCTCTGTCCCATCAAAACTCTTAAATGCCAGCTGCCACTGGATCTAAAAGTGTTCTAAATTCTATGACTTTGAATGGGGGAAATGGCATCTATAGGACGTCAGTTGTGTTAGAACAGATATTTTCAAAGCCCTCAGAAAAGAAAGTTGTACCAATTCATCTGCATTCTAGGGTCATTTCCCCACTGGCACAGTACATTGGCCTGGGGCATAACACAGTATTATATAAATGCAAGTTGCTTGCATTTATTTTCACATCTATTTTTGTAAAATAAAAACTAATTTGTTCGGTAACCTGGGCAACTGGGAGAACTGTCCCAATTCTGAAATCATAAATGCTGGTAAACACACAAGCCTCAACCATACAGCTCAGTTTCATCTTAACCTACAACTCTGCAAACGTTGAAAGGATAGTTCATTTGTCCTGAGTCAATTAGCCTTAAGCCTCAATCTCAACTATGCAATACCTACTTCTGCTGTGCACAAGGACATCACCTGCTTGTGGTTTCTGAATATGAAAAATAATATTAATACACAGCAAAGCCCGACAAGCGAGGCCTCCTCTTCAGCCAGACTGTTCCTTCATTTTAAAGAAGGAACATGAATCCCACACTTGCACAGTAGCATTCTCGGCAGAAAGGGAGACAATGGTCCTTTTTACACGAGACGCCCATCAAATATGCATGAGCATGAGTGGGTGCCACCTGTGTGACTGTCATGGCAAGTGGGCGTGCATGCGTACGTGCACACTTCTGCGAAACATGCATGCCCACCCACCGCCACCCATCACCCACTCACAGACCAATTGACCAAAATGGCGATTACTCCATGAGTGAGGATGCGGGGGTGGAGTAGGGAGGAATTGGTGTGCGCCCGTGTACACCACACTGCCCACGCTGCCACGTGCACACCCATCCATCCCCCCACAGCTGCAGCCCATTTAAAAAGGACTGATGTTGTAGAGGATGCTAAAAAGAAGCATTGGTCTAACACAAGAGTTTAAAGAGGCTTCCATCCTGGACTTAGCTTCCTGCTTCAGCATTCTGTACTGAGGCTATGATCACAAAATTAATTAAAAGCAAACTGGCAGCAAAGGCATAGGCTATAAAGTTTTGACAGATCTCTGGACATACACCTATAACAATAATGAAAG
This sequence comes from Sphenodon punctatus, assembly GCA_003113815.1. NCBI lineage: Eukaryota > Metazoa > Chordata > Lepidosauria > Sphenodontia > Sphenodontidae > Sphenodon > Sphenodon punctatus. The sequence goes on along the minus strand of QEPC01000801.1, from coordinate 6,291,025 downwards.
ACAAAGTAGCAAATTTATTTGCCTAGTGTTAAATATGATGTGCAAATACTGCGCTTATGGGTGGAGCAGGAGGTAGGAGTGGTTAACATTTCACCTACAGAGATTAGAATTTATTTCATATCGATATCATGTATTCATCATCTAGTTTCTTTCTGGCCCTTTAACATAGCGCTATGTAGCATCTCAGCTGCACAAGGCCAATAATGTATCATTACCTCCTGGTCCTTTAATTCCTGTTTGCAGTGCAGACACAGTCTCCACTGTTAAAAATACCTACAGCCAGTGTGCATCCAAATGACATTTGTACTGACACAAACAAAACAGTCCTAACCAGTAGCCATCTCTAGTCTAGCATCAACACTTGCTTTAAAAAAATGCACATTTTAAAACAAAAAAATAATATACATCATAAGAACATAAGATGATACGTTCTTATAACATCCTATAAGCTTTATCTGAATCTTACCCCCATGCCACCTTCCATTCAGGGGCGTAGCTAGGTTGGAGTGGGCACAGCGAAAAGAAATAGACTTGGGCCCTCCTCCCCCCACCCCATCCTCTCCTTTCCCACCTCTTTTTCCTCCACCCAGCAACAGCCAAATTCTCCCCGCCAGCACTCCTCCATGCAGCCCACTGCACCTCCTCCCCACCCCACAGCAGCATTTGGCTCCAGGGGAGCACGAGCAGTTAGGCGATTGCTTGCTGCTGGTCTGGACAGAGCAGGAGGGCCTGGAGGCTGTCAGGCAGGACAATCCCTCCATTGTTAAAGTCAATAAGAGTTTCCCATTTGTGCTTCTCTGAGTCCGCACTGTCCTGCCCTGCTGCCAGGACCTCCAGCCCCTGCATGCTGGGCGTTCTTTTCTCCTCCTAGTCCAATTTCCTTTCACATGCTGATCGGATGTGTGTCCCCTTCTGTGGTCTGGCAGCAGCTGCCGCAGAACCGAGGTGCACATCTGGGCTGGGGGGAGGGGGGCAGGAAAGGACCAGACCCTGCAGTCTGTGATACCCCACGGGAGAGCTGTTTGCGCCTCCCTTTGAGAACAGTCACCTCTCGCTCGGCAAACCCTGACTCAAATCCCCAAACTGACACAGCGAGAACCAAGTGGGGGCAGGGGCCCCACTTTCTGCTCTCCTGCCCAGCGCCTCATGGGCAGGAATGGAGAGAGCTGGAGGCGAGCCTTGCACTGCTGCCCAGCACTAGGTGCACACATGCTGAAAGTTTGCTTTAACCAGCTCCCCCTTTCCCAGACTTCACCAGCCCGCCCCTCACTCCCACTGGAAGACAGAGGCTCACAGGTGGGTGCTAGTTAGGGGGCTAGGCTGGCACGATGCTTGACTCCTAGAAAGCACAACCCACTGCGTAAATTAGACCCTGTCCCTCTCCACCAACCCATGGATGGGAACAGTTACTTAGTGCAGTCTCGATGAATTCAGTTTTGTCACCAACATCCCAAAGACTTTACAGAGTTTGGGGGCAGTGGGGAAGGAAGTGGCTAATGAGAGAGGGAATGAGCTGGGGGATATTTTGACACAGCTCTCCCCCATGTAAGAATGGGGGGGGGGAGGGGCAGGAGTCCAAGGTGCTCCCCTCCTGCCTCCTTTTGACATGATGGGACTGTTGGAATGATTACTCCACTCTCCCCACCCCCATGGGGATAAAACCAGGATCCCCCCTGGCACCAAGCAAGCCAGTGACAACTGTTTGAGGAGGGAATTACCTGATTCTGCCCCTGTCACAAAACCTACCTTTCTGGGCTGGGGGATGGTGAGAAGGAAGCTGCAAGCAGCAGCAGGCATCCCACCTGGGTCAGGTCTCCTTCACAGTGCACACTTGGGATCCAGAAAACTTCCACAACTGTGCACAGAACACCTTATTGCCACCACATGGGTATGGCTTACTAGTAGCCGCTCCTGGTAGTGTGCCTTGTGTGCTCTGCTGGAGCTGAAAAAATGCCGGCTCATGCGCAGTAGTGGGTAGCACACACACGCAGGTTCACTTTCCCATGTGCTTTGCAGCCAAGGATGGGCCAGGGCCATGCGGGCATCAGGGGGCGGGGCCTCTTGGCCACGTCCGTCTCTGGTGGTCACGTGGTGTCGTGTCTACAATGTGGAAATGGCCAGCGTGCACGACAAATTAAAAAATCAAAACAAAAATCTTCAGACTCTGACTTGGACTTAGCTACCATCGAGATTATTTTTGGACCCCTCTCCCAGCATGGGACAAATCGCACAAATCTCCCGGTTGTTCCTATGGTAGCTAGTACACCCTTGCTTCCATTTAATCCTACTAGAGCTGAAAATGTGCTTCATTGAAAGGGAGCGCAGTGTAAAGAAGCTTCATTACAAGCATAGAGTACATCCTTCTTATTCCTGGTACAGAAGGCTCCCAACAGTTTACAAATCATTGAAGATCTGAACTAAGTATACAAAGCAATGTTAACCAAAGTGTTTCTGGTTCCTGATGCTGTGCTGCAAAGCAATTTTAAAAACAATAATAAAACAAATCCACAACCACTCAACAAGTCATGTAATCCCAACTATCTGCTTCATGCATTCTCTTCAAAAGTTAAACTTTTAATGAATGAACATACACCTGAGCCTTTGTCTTCAGATTAGCATTTTTAAACCAACATAGCTAGAGTTGCACCAAGAAAATTATGTCAGTTACTTTTTGAAATTTAATTTCACAGGCACAAAAAGTATGCCTAGACCAGGCTTTAAACTGCAGTCCTTGAGCCGTTTGCTCCAGAGCATACCCCAAAATAACAATGTGATTTCCCCAGGGTAAGTGGTCTGATGACTATGGCCTCATCTGTATGTTTTGCTACAACCTGCACAAGAAGCGAGATTTTCTACTGTTGTCTAAAAAACAAACACAGTAGAAATAGGATTTTCAAACTACTTACACTTGTTTGAAATGTGCTCTCTCGGATCATATGGCCTCTTTAAACTGAAAAATGCAGTAAATATAGGCAGCACACAACTCTTCTAATGGGGAAGGTCTGTGAGCCCCTTGAGCCTGGAAGCACCTGAGATGTTCAGAAGGGCTGGTGGCTCACAGGTGTACCAGCGGGGCAGTACCAGAAGGAGCAGCAACACCAGAGTAATTACTAGTTCCACCAGTGGGGTGCACATGGGGCACTTAGGAAAGGCTGAGCCTCCCAAGCCTCCAGTGCTTACCTCTCCGTTGTGAAACGTCAGTAACCGAATATGATTTAAATTTTTAAGACATCTGTATTATTCAAAAATCAACAAGGCCTTGTTAGAATCTATAGCCAGTTAGCCACAGAATGGAGATAAAAATCCCCCTTGATAAGAGATCTTCTCCACAGTAAGAAAATACATTTTAAAAATCATGACAATGAGAATTTTCAATATATAATTCAAGAAAGTATCACCAATTCTTAACAGTACAATTACTTATCTCTATGAGAACTCCTGGAGAAGCAAATACCAATGTAAAGTCCATAGCAATTAAGATATTTATCTCTTATCAAATGACAATAAGTCAAAACATTTTCTTTAACTTAACTATTCATCTTAGCCTGACCTTCCTTTTCAGGTCTAAGTGATCCCAAGGGAAGTATTTCATAATTGGAAACATACTGTGTCATGTTTTATTCTCCCTCACTCCTCTCTTCAAATTTTTTAACTGTAGCACAGGCAACAGTATCAATCATTCATTACTATAAATAAATGAAAAATTAATAGCCAGTCTAGAATTCCAGGATATCTGCTTAATGAGCTGGGACTCCAACATAGTAGTACTATACCGATAACAGTGCATAGACAATAGCTTTCTGTATGGTACACGTTGGGCTGATAGGCCATGAGATTAGGTCACTGGAAATAATATTCAAGAATCTTTTCAAAATGAGGTGTGAAATTCATTTCTCGCTAATATGAACAATTAAGCTTCCTTCTGCTTTAATACAAAAATTGTCTTGATATAAGTTTCACCAAAGCTTATAAGAGCCAACTTTACTATTTAAAGGAGTGAAAACATTCTGTAAAACCTGCTCCATGGTTTTAATTTATATTAAACAACATAAAGAACCCTCAGAAAGATCTTTCGGACAAATGTTTTAAGGTAGACCTACATTTTTATAATGACAATAGAAGTGGTGGTTATGCTACCTTAAATCAATTAATAGGATGCAATATGGTGACACACAAAGCCAGTTAATAATGGATAATACAAAACAAAATATACATTTAAAAAGAGTAAGCTTAGATGGTGTAATGGGACTTTGTTCCAAAGTCCCAAATTGTGTTCTGCCTTCTCTTTGCAAAGCCAGAAGCATATATAATTGCCGTCATGCTGCATAGGAGGACCAGAATTACTGGGCCTATCTTCAGGACAGCAGCAGTCAAAACCTTTATCATGGACTTACCAGACAGCCTGTGCCAGTCTTTTCTTGATTCCAAGGTGGCAAATCTTCAGGCTCTAGGAGTCTCTCACAGCAGTGCATCTTTTAGAACTAGCAATTCTGGCCTCATCAGTAGTAATTTACAAGCTTTTTACTGCTGCTGAACCAAACGCATAGTACAACATTTACGACATGCCATAAAAAGTTATCACAATTGCTCAGAGCAAAATTAACAATATTAATAATAAAAACAGGCTGCTTTTTTAACTGTTTGTAAAAGGTCAGTGTTAAACCACTAGCCAAATATTAATTGCTGTATTATAAACCTGACTTTAAATGATTGTCCTCCAAAAAGAGGCATTCATAAGTTTCAGGACATTTAAAAAAACCAAAAAAAACCAAGCAACCTAGCCTTCAAAGCCTGTTAGCACAAGCACCACTGAAGTTAATGCGGCTTATTAAGGTAGCAAAATATTTTTTGCTATTCACAGAGAAGAAAGCTATTTCCATTCATAGAGCAAAGAACTATTTTCATGGTCAGCAAAGAGCTGACTCCATGACATATTGTGCTGCATAACTACATGCATTCTCTTTCCTTCAATAATAATGACAGTCCTAGTCTGTTCAGAACTACTTTAGATTTTGAGTGGCTTGTGTAGTTTGCAGAAAGTGCTGAACAGTTCAGACACACAAATTAAAAGCAAGACGTCAATATGTGTATATTTCATGCAAAATGTGGCTACCTGCAAGTCAAATGAAACTATATAAATCCAAGAAACAACTCCTTAGCAAAGTTGCAGGAGGAGAGCTGAACCGGGTACCTAATTTGGTACCAACAGGTAATACCTGCATTTTCAGGTACCATTTTAGGTTTTCGAACTGGTACCTGAATACCATTTGAATACGCAAAAACCCCGAAGATTTTGGTCTGGATTTTTGAGTACCTGAAATACCCCCAAAATGCAAGGGAAATACCCCCCCAAATTCAATATTTTGGCATTTTATTATGGTATTTAGTTTTGGTATTTTGTTTCGGTATTTTGGGTACCTGATCAGATCAGTACCCCATTTTGGGTACTGAAAAGTACCCAAAATTTTCAATTCAAACTGGAAACTGCAAATTCAACATGTATACCTGTTTTTGCAGATACCTGTTTCAGTTCTGTACAGGAGTCATCCCCTCCTATTCTCATTTTTCAACACTTTTAGATTTCACAAAAATATTTGATAGATAATAACTACAAAATTTGACCTTAATGCAGAAAGTGAGAGAAGGCCAACAAAGATATTCCAAGAAGGAAGTGTTCTGGGAAGAAGCACACTTAATATAAAAACCATGAGAATAAATCTTGTGCTTTTCAACTATAATACCATTGTACCTACAACAAGGGCTGTTCCAAATACTTCCGGGTACTCGGGCTGAATTACAAAGTTCTGAGTAATCAGCCCAAGTACTCAGCAGGCCTTTGGCGCTGTTTCCAAAGTTTCAGAATCCAGACTCAGAATTCTGGACCTAAGAAATCTTCAGAAACTTCGGAACTATTTGGCTCCACAAAATTTTACAAAATTAAGAAACCAGACATATTCTCTCTCTCTCTCACACACACACACACACGAGCACCATCTTAGCATGGCATTGGTACTGTGGCACTGGTAACTTGGACCAGGCAAGGGAAGGTGGAGCCAGGCAGAGAGATCCCAGTCTGGCCACATGCTGCCAAGCAGCTGGCAGAACAGTGGAAATTACACTTTACAATTAGGCTCTTCTGTGCCATGCCACAACCTAGACAACACACACAATCCCGCAAAACAATGTGCAACTGCATGGAGAAATGAATCCTGCCAAAAGTCAGCAAGCCCAGCAGCCACATAATTAAGAAACCAGACATTCACCCCCACCCCCAGGGGCACCCTCTTGGCATGGCATTGGTACTGTAGCACTGGTAACTTGAACAGACCAGGCAAAGAGAAGTGGAGTCAGGCAGAGATCCCAGTCTGGTCTCATGGTGCCAAGCAGGGCGGAGCTAAGTTGGGGTGGGCCCAGGGACAGGAAATGGACTTGGGTACCCCCCATCCTCTCCTTTACACTCCCCTTCCTCCACCCAGGAACAGCCAAACTCTCCCCACTGGTGTCCCTCTATACAGCCCACTACACTTCCTCCCCACCCCACAGCAGCATTTGGCTCCAGGGAGCTGGGAGAGCACGGGCAGTTAGGTGTTTGCTTGCTCCTGGCCCAGACAGATGGAGCAGGAGCACCTGGAGGCTGCCAAGCAGGACAATCCCTCTGTCATTAAAGTCAATGGGAGTTTATCATTTGTGCCTCTCCGAGTTCGCTCCATCCTGCCCTGCTGCCAGGACCTCCAGCCCCTGCATGTTTGGCCTTCTCTCCTCCTCCTAGCTTGATTTCCTTTCACACGCTGATTGGATGTGTGTCCCATTATTTGCCCTGGCAGTGGCTGCTGCAGAACCAAGGTGCACTACCTGGGCTAGGAGGGGGAGCACGAAGGGACCAGACCCTGCAGTCTGTGTTTATTTATTTATTTATTTATTTATTTGCATTTATACCTGGCCCCTCCTGAAACAGCTTGGGGTGTTATCCTGTGGGAGAACTCTTTGTCTCCCCATCTTGGAACCTCTACCTCTCGCTAGGCAAACCTTGACTCAAATCCCCAGACTGACACAGCGAGAACCAAGAGGGGACAGGGGCCCCACTTTCTACTCTCCTGCCCATTGTCCCATGGGCAGAAATGGAGGGACCTGGAGGCGAGACTTGCTGGGTGCCAGGGGGCATGGCCTCTCAGCCAAGTCTGCCTCTGGTGGTCACACTGTGTTGGATCCACGTTGTAGCAGCGGCCGACGTCTGTGACGAGCACTAGGTGCACACATGCTGAAAGCTGGAGCAGATTTTGGCACAGCTCTCCCCTATGTAAAAATGGGGGTGGGGGCAGGAGTCCAACGTGCTCCCCTCCTGCCTCCTTTTGACATGATGGGTCACTGGTGGCCTCCCTCTCTTTGGAACTTTACTCCACTCTCCCCACCCCTATGGGGATAAAACCAGGGTCCCCCCTGGCACCAAGTGAGCCAGTGAGTGCTCTGTTTGGGGAGGGAATTACCTTGTACTGCCTGTCACAAAACCTACCTTTCTAGGCTGGGGGACAGTGAGAGGGAAGTTGCAGACAGCAGCAGGCATTCCCGCCTGGGTCATGTTTCCTCCGCAGTGCACAAGTGGGATCCAAGATGCATCCACAACTAGTGAAGGCGCACAGACCACCTTATTGCCACCACACAGGTATGGCTCACCAGTAGCCGCTCCTGGTAGTGTGCCTCATGTGCTGTGCTGCAGCCGAAGAAACGCCAGCGATTGCACGCACACAGCTTTACTTTCCCGTGTGCTTTGCAGTCAACGACGGGCCAGCGTTATGCAGGTGCCAGGGGGCATGGCCTCTCAGCCAAGTCTGCCTCTGGTGGTCACACTGTGTTGGATCCACATTGTAGCAGCGGCCGACGTCTGTGATGAATAAAAAAAAAACCAACAACTTCCGACTCTGATTTGGGGCCCCCATCGAAATTACTTTTGGGGCCCCCTCGCAGCATGAGCCCTGGGACAAATGTCCCGATTGTCCCTATGGTAGCTATGCCCCTGCAGCTGGCAAAACAGTAGAAGTTACACTTTGCAATTAGGCTCTGTTGTGCCATGCCACAGCCTAGAAAACACACACAACCCCGCAAAACAGTGTGCAACTGCATAAAGAAAAAAATCCCCACCAAAAGCCAGTAAGCCCAGAAGTCTCAAAATTAAGAAACCAGACATTCACACTCACCCCCGGGACACCCTCTTAGCATGGCATTGTGGCACTGGTAACTTGGATCACGCAAGGGGACATGGAGCTAGACAGAGAGCTCCCTCTGGCCTAATGGTGTCAAGTGCCAACCAAGCAGCAGACAGAACTAGAAGCAATGTGGCACCCAATTATTTTTTTAAAAAAGCATGGCATGGTAAAGGTAAATGTAACCCCCACATCCCCCATCATTGACCCTATGGACAGGACAGGCCAAACCATGCCATGCCAGAGCCAGGGCCAGGGTCAACTGTCCCCTCCCATACCCCCTGCCTAACAAATATGGCACTGAGTTTCATTTTCAGAAGAAGCTCAACTGTCCACGTGCACAGCAGCTTCTTAAGTTTTCCAAAGAACAGCCTTGTATTGGTCCTCAAAACTTTGGACTTCTGGAACCAAATATCTTAATCTTTGGTGAATTCTGAAGTTTTCTGAAGACCAAATTTCAGCACTACCTACAACTATGAAGTTACCCTACTGCTAAGAGACTCGATCATGGTTTATACATACTCATATAGGGAGGAGACTTTGAGTGCCTCTATAACCTAGCAGCAGTGCCGTAATGAGAGCCAGTAGATGGAATCAGGGGTTAACCAAATTCAGATTGGAAATGAGGCAACGAGTTCTTAACAGTGGGTAAAACCAGACGTGCGGGCGGCGCAGCAGGTCTCCAGCTTGGCCTGGGGTGGAAAACAGTGGCCAACCCTCGCCAGGTCAGAGAGGGGCACTGAACTAATGTGCTCACAGCCAAAGAGCTGCCCCACCACCCACACGCCCTGGAGAGGGCAGGGAGTTCAACAGAGGTGCGGGCAGCTGGCCCCACCTGCACCTCTCTCCCAGTGCCCTGCTCCCTTCTATGACAGACAGCACTGGTGGCTCCTGTTCAGAGGCAGGGATGGTGGGGCTGAACACATCTGCTGACCTGCATCGGCCCACATGGGTGCTCTTTCGCCTGGGCTACATTCTCAGAAATGTTCCAAGGACACAGCCCGGGCTAGCTGCCTACCTGCCCCAGGGCTGCCGCAGTGGGCCACCATCATGTCTGTTTTTACCTAGTAAGGGTAACTGACCATTTGGATATCTGCCTTGGTATTCCTAACTACTTGACAACTTAAAAGAAAATTTAGCTATAGTTCAGCCATAATTTTTTTAATTTACAAGGAATTACTAGGTGGGTTTCAGTGGTCCATGCTGTACAGAGTATTTATTTATTATTTATTTTAAGAAATTTTACACTGCACCCATCCTGCCGCAGGCAGCTAATATTCAAAACATAAATATAAAACACCATAAAAAAGTGAAATCATCATAAATATAATAAATATAGACAGTAGAGCTAAAAAATATACCCACCCCACTAACCCTACCCTTGTCTCCCACACCAAAAGTCCAGCGGAACAGGTCTTACACGGTCATTAAAAGGAGGGAAAGTCTGGGGACAGATGAACCTCCACTGGAAGTGAGTTCCGCAGCCTCGGTGAAACCACCAAGAATGCCCTCCCCATCGTCGCCACCAGGAACACCTATGGGACTTCAAGAAGCATGCTCTTGGCCGACCACAGGGGCCGATCTAGAACCCGGGGAATGAGGCGGTAACACAGGTAGGCAGGGCCCAGACCACTGAGTGCTTCATAGGTCAGAACCAACACCTTGAATTGAGCCCGGAAGACTATAGAAAACCAGTGCAATGAATGGAAAATGAGTGTGATGTGCTCTCAACGACCCATCCCCAGAAGGAGATGGGTCACCGCGTTCTGCACCAGCTGCAGTCTCCATCACCAAGGGTAGCCCCACGTAGAGCAGTAGTCCAGTTTTGAGGTGATGAAGGCATGAATAAACTCCCCAGCCCCACCCACCAGCATCACCTCCATCTTGTAAGGATTCAGCTTCAGACGACTTGCCCTCATCCAGTCCCCCACAGCTGCCAGACATCGAGTAAGCACCGAAACTGCCGGGTCTGGGTTGGCTGAAAAAGTATCTGACTGCTCGTTCCTTTTCATTTGAAAACCTATTGATCTACTCAGATAAATCTATTGATCTACTCAGATTAACTATTTCACAAAAAAATACTTTAAAAAATAAATAAATCGACATCTAGAAGCCATGCGACTCAACAAAGCATAAATAAGATATAGTAATGTTGCAACTAATGCCACCATCTATCATCACAAATTTAATCATTTGGTCTTTTACACTCTTCCTTGACTTTATAACACAAGTGGCCAGAATTTTTACAAAATGCAGTAATCTACATCAAAGAGGAAAATAATATAAAAACAATCCCTCTAACTTCTTTCTGTAACAAGTCTGATTCGTACATGGAGACAATGTTCTAAATTTATGCACCATCAGGAAGACAGAAACTCTTAATTTCAAAGTTGATTTACAATTTCAAGCACTTCTGAATCAAATGACCTACGTAAGTATTTTGCACACTGACTGTGTTTGCCTTCTTAACAATGTAAAACAGGGGTTAGCCACCCCTGTCAATAATAGCCAGCTAGTTAGTATAAAAATTGTCACTGAACTAATTGTGGATGCTTGTCAACCATGTTATTGAAAATATTTCTCGAGTCTTAGGGGTGCTGGCTGCTCCTCAGCAACCCCACTAACACCAGAAACAATTTTTATGATTTATACATCTATTACAGGGTGACCTTCTTGGCGTGTAAGTACTCCCAGGATTACTCCCAAGAAGTCTTTACTCCCAGGATTACTCCCGGATTACTCCAGGAATCTTTGTTCTCGAGTGTCCTTTATTTCACGGTGTCCCATAACCATATAAAGTCCAAAAAGTCTCTCTATTATTTATTTATATATTTATATTTATTTAATTATTTTATTTTTATCCCATCCCTCTCACACTTGGAGACTCGAAGTGGCTTACAACATGTATACAATCACAATAAAACATATCAAAATATAAAAAACAATAACAAATACACATATATACACATAAAAGATATGTGTACATTTTTTTTACCCCACACCTTCCCATCAAACCCATCCCACCCTCCCCGCCAAACACCTGACAGAAGAGCCAGGTTTTATCATTTATAGAGAAGGCCAAGAGATCTGCGCGGAGACAAATCTCCACCTGGAGGGCATTCCACAGTGACTGTGCGACCGCCAAGAATGTCCTCCTGTCAGTACAGACCCGCTAATAACACAGGACCTCCAGGAGGATGCCCCCCCCCCCAGACAACCACAGGGGTTGCCCATGGACCCAGGGGGTGAGGTGATCCCCTCAGGTAAGCAGAAACCAGGCCGTGTAGGGCTTTAAAAGCCGAAACCAACACCTTGAGTCGGGCCCAGAAGACAACAGGCAGCCAGTGCAATGCTCGGAGCACTGGTTGAATGCGCTCCTTGCGGCCCATCCCAGAAAGGAGACGGACAGCAGTATTTTGTGCTAGCTGCAGGTTCCAAACCATCACCATGGGCAGCCCCACGTAGAGCACATTGGAATACTCTAGCCTTGAGGTGACCAATGCATGGATGACAGTGGCGAGATCAGTCTGAAACATATGGGTGGACCCTCCTCACCAGATGTCATTGGTGAAAGGCGCTCCTGGCCACAGCCAACACCTGGGAATCCAGGTGAAGCTAGGAATCCAGGCACACCCCCAGGCTCTGCACAGATGGAAGCAAAAGAGGGCAGACACCCCCAATAACAGGAGCATCCCCCTTTCTCAGATCACTGGCCGCTTATATCCCCTATGTCTTGTAGGAACTGAGCTTCAATCAGCTCGACCTCATCTAATCCCCCACAGTAGCCAAACATGCAGCAAGGAGACAGCAGGGCCTGGGTTGGCTGAAAAAGAAAGATACAGCTGGGTATCAGCGTATTGAGGACAACAAACCCCTTAGCTGTGTACAACCTCCCCCAGCGGCTGTATGAACACACTGGACAAGAGAGGGGACAGAATGGAATCCTGCGCTACCCTGCATGGGAGGCCCCAGGGGGCAAAGTACAGTCCCCTAGTAACACCCGCTGTGACCTATCTATGAGGTCAAAATGGAACCATCGCAAGACAGTTCTATCTACCCTGGCCAGGTCCCATAAGCAAGTCACCAGCATCTCATGGTTCACTGTATCAAAAGCCGCTGATAGAGCTAACGGAACCAGCAGGGCCATATGACTCCTATCCTGTTCTACCAGGAGGTTGTCGACCAAGGCCACAAGTGCTGTCTCCGTGTCATAACCTGGATGAAAGCCTGACTGTGTGGGATCAAGAAACCCAATACTATTCAGATGCACCTGCAGCTGCCATTCAATAACCCTGCCTAAAAAGCAAAGGTTAGAGACAGGCTGACAGCTTGCCAGGGCATCAATGTCAAGTGATGGTTTCTTGAGAACAGGATGGACAACCACCTCCTTAAGGCAATCCAGCACCCTCCCCTCCTGAAGAGAGACATTGATCACCTCCACCAGCACTGGCCCCAGTGTCTCCCTGGTGGCTTCCACCAACCAGGATGGGCAAGGATCTAACTCACAAGTTGTAGCCCGAACTAACCTCAGTACCTCAGCCACCTCAGCAGGTGACACTGATTGAAATTCATCCCATAAAGTCAGACCAGACAAGGCATTCCTAACCTCAGGCTCCACCACTGCCTCCAAAAAGGCAGGGCCAAAGTCTAACAACATGTCACAGTGGGCCTTGGATGAATCTGGTTCCAGGCAGAGACAGGCTCGACTGATCCAACCTCTCACCACCCAGAACAGCTCCACTGGACGCAACTGAGCAGACATTATGAAAGGTGCAAAGAACTGCCACAGCATAGGTCTTAAAAAATGTTCTGTGCCACAATTGATTATCTTGGGCACGAGTACGACACCACCGTCACTCTAACTGCCTCCCGTCACAGTTCAGCTGCCCCAGGTCCTCCATGAACTACGGTGACCTGCAGCGCTGAAACGCTGGGAGTGGATGCCTAGGAGCCACCCGAGCAACGGCCCCAGCCAGCCAATCCTTCCACAAGACCGTAAGGTCATCAAAGGAGCGGCCATCAAGGTCAACAGGTATCTCCACCAGAGCATTCCAAAATGCTTCAGGTCCCATGAGTTGCTGGGGGCAGACCATCTAAACCAGTCCTGCACCCCTATGGTCAGGTGGGTGCGCCAGGATAGAATATCGCAGGGGATAATGGTTCAACTACAGCAAAGGTGAACATACCACACCCCCAATCAATAGAACACCCCCCCACACCTCAAAGCAGAGTGTCCCCCCTCATGTGTCAGGCCCACCACTACCTGGGACAGACCCATGGTTACCATGGTGGCCATGGATTCCTACTCTGCCCCATGCAATCTGGCTTCAGCATGGATATTGAAATCCCACAAAACAATAAGCTTGGGGGACCTCAAGAACAAGTCGAGATCAGATCTGCTGGAGCAGACAGGGATACTGCTGTGCCATGCGGTGCACGGTACACTAGCAGAATCCCCAACCTGTCCCTGGCTGGACCCTCAGGTCCATTTCTGGCCAAATCAAACACAAGATGGAGACCCTCTATTCCGGACTTAAACTGCACTGAATATCTTCAAGCAACCAAACCATCCTTAAAAATAATGGCTACGTACTCACACACCTCTGGCCTGGTGCTGGACAAAGTACCCAGCCAGAACAGGTCAGCCAAAATTGGCCCCGACCACTTGTCCAGCTAGGTCTCTGTCACACATACCAGGTTAGCCGCCCAACCCAAGATGGAATCGTGGATGACAGAAGGTTTATTGGCTATTGACCTCGCATTAAACAGCACCAGAGACAGGCCAGGGTCACCTGAAGCCTCAACTATCTGGTTACCTGAGCCCAGAGGTGTTGAGAGGGGGAGTGGCACTAACCACCTATCCCTCCACTCATAATAACATCTTTCGCGCTCTTGGGCCATAGTTCCCCCTCCCCAAGACAACCCCAATTTCCGCTGCTGCTCCCCACGGCAAATCATCCCCAGTCCAGCTCCCACCCCCAGACAGGTTCCCCGTCGAGGGAGGAGAGAACCCCTCCAGCCCCCTCATATCCCCCTCCCCCCCAAACAAATTACCACTCAAACCCAACAAACAACCCCCCCCGCACCAGGGGGGCCACCCAGACACTCTAATTAGCTGGGAAAGCCCCTCCCAATCCCAACCCACCACTTTCCCCAGGAGAAAAAAACTCCTTCCCCAATCCCAACCCTCCATCTAGAAACAAAACCACCCAAACAATAACCTGCCCAAACTTCTGTGAGGGCAATCATCTCTCTCTTGCCATGGGAATTAGTGCACATAGAAGTGTGCTATTCTGCTTTTCTCCCATGAAAACACTCATGCACGGCCAGGTCCACAGACGTGGCTCTTACACTCACGTTCTCATGAGAGAAAAGTGGAATAGCGCAATTCCCGTGACACTAGAGATGTGATTGCCCTCACAGATGTTTCCTCCCCTCTCCCAAGTGTGCAAGAGCCCAGAGTCTCAGCTCAGTCTGTGGAGCTCTGGGCTGGCCTGAACCATGCCCTTCTCAACTGGCTCTCATGAGCCCCATTAGCCCAGCTACCAGCTGGCCTGGCAGAGGTTTCCCAGGCATGGTCCTTCTGCCAACACCTGCACCTCTCCAGCTGGTGCCACCTCCAGCTGGTGCTAACTTCCTAGCTCCTTAAAGGGCCAATGTGCTCACCCACACTCTGGTGGTCTGCTACAACATGGATTCCTATTAACTGATAAATCTAAATCTTGATTCTTTGACACAGTATTACATCTGACAAGAGATATTTCAGTCTGTGTTACTATTGGTACAGCACCAGGCTAATAATAATAATAATAATACAAGTGAAAAGAAATCAAGGAACCTCCATTCGGTCAAGACAGAGACTAATCTTACTGTAACTCTCAAACATTTTGATTCATTCATTCTGTTAATCCTCCCATCTGAGTACTATAAAATTAGCAAGATACAGCAAAATATCAGGCAACTGTTCATTTTTCTTCTTTTTTTTTGTTCAGCAATACAATGTAAAAACAGTCATCCACATTTCTTTTATGAACATGGTCTCTATTGTTCAAGCTTATTAGAACTCTCATTGTATTTTTCATCAAAGACAAATATTAAGTAGTTGAATAATTGCCTGAAAGAGTTATATAACAAATATTTTTTCCAAAGAGAAATTTTTCTAATATTCTTTTTTTAAAGTGGCACATATTGTTCCTTTTTAAATGGGAATTTAAGATAAGAGTATAGAAAATCCATTTTCCATTTTGACAAAAAGAAAACGACAAAAGAAAAAAAAACAACTCTGAGAGGACTTCAAAAACCTTTAACTCCACAAACTAATTTTTGGTTTTGTAAAACTAATTAAAAGTTCACAAACCCTTAGAAAAAAAAAAAAAAGAACACTTTTTGAAAAAACTGCCTGTCACAGTCTCGGCCAGGGGAAATGAGGGAGAAAGAGGCAGAGGCCCCGCCTCTCCCTCATTTCCCCTGGCCAAAACTAACAGCCAGGCAATGGAGGGGACCAGCGGCGTGAGGAAGAGGCAGGGCCTCTGTTTCTGCCTCAGCTCCGCCAGAAATGAGGGAGAAGCAGAGGCCCCGCCTCTCCCTCACGCCGTGTGTTCCCCCCCCCTGCCTGTCAGTATCACGGCCAGGGGAAATGAGGGAGAGGCAGGGCCTCTGCCTCTCTCTCCCTCATTTCCCTTGGCCGAGACTGACAGGCAGCGGAGGGGGGAGGCAGCGGAACGTCCGGTGGCAGCGGGCAACACGGTGGCAGATTTAATCTGCTGCCACAGTGCCAGCCCCACCTGAGACTCCGAACCCGGCACGGGGGCCAGGCCAGCAGCGGCAGATCAGGTAAGTGATCCGATGGCCCCTCAGGCTTGGAAATGGGCCAAGGGGAGTGCCCCTCCACCCATCCCTGAGTCCAGGCCCGGGTAGCGTGCCATCCCCAGACTGGGCTGGGGAGCGCTCCGCCTTTCTTACCTGCCCTGGGCCCCACATATCCTAAGGCTGGTCCTGCCACCAGACACTCAGCGCACTGCATCATTTTGTAAGGCTGCCCAGAGTGGATAAGGCATAAGTGTATCATGTGGCTGCACCCATTGTTGGTAAATTTCAATTTTAAATTTTGACAAATTTAACTATTTTTCAAGTCATTGTTTAAGTCAAATTTCTCTGGTCATGTAAAAACGTTTGCCATCAGAAATTCCACTTAAGGAGACCTTAGGGAAGTTGACTTGAACATGGAAAAAATTGATGCTCAGATTAAGTTAGCACCAGATTTCTCTGTCTTCAGTCCAATTCCTTCTTATCAGAAGTAGAGTGTCAGAGCAGACAGCAGGGCAGCAGAGCTGTGTGTGTATTCCTGTCAGTACTTACTCTGGAAGGCTCAGGTGGGCTAGAGACAGAGAAACCTGGTGCTCATGCACTTTACAGTCCACTTTAGAGTTCCAGAGTTGGAACTAAGAGGATTTCTCACTCATTCTCACACACAGGTCTGCCCAGATGTCAGCAAGAGGCTGCATGTTTGGAGAGATGGAGATGGAGAGAACCTATGTTTCCCTACGTCCATCTCCAGCCTGCACAACATGAAAACTTGCTCTGACAGGGTATACTACAGTATTTTAACCACATGCTGCCAAGAAATCATTAATACACTAAAACGTCTAGATATTTTTAGCTGGGTGGATATATACTATTCAGTTCAAAATTGGAGTTATCAGGGTTCATAATTCAACTTATCCACAAAAGGAAGCAATACATCTCCATGTACCTGAGGCTGGGGAAAACAAATTAATTCCACTTATCCAGAAATGCAAGTTATACACGTTCTACTTAAGTGGATTCCAATGTAACCAGACAATAACTTTGATTACATCAACTGGAATTTAATCTATTGGGATTTTTGAGGGTGCAAATAAGCATGTGGATGGGGTTAGCTGGTCAGTATAGTATATCTGTATTTTCAGATGGCATTTGGTAAGGTGTCTCATGAGAGACTCTTGAGGAAATTAAAAAGTCATGGGATAGAAGGCAGTGTCCTATTGTGTATTGGTTACAGGACAGAAAACAAAGAGTAGGAATAAATGGTCAGTTTTCACAATGGAGAGAGGTAAATCACTAGTGGAGCCCCCCAGGGATCTGTACTGGGACTGGTATTGTTTAATGTCTTTATTAATCATCTGGAAAAGGGAGCAAGGAGCGAGGTGATCAACTTTGCAGATGACACAGTGTTTTGACACAAGACATGGTGGGGCGGGGTCTGTGATTCATTGGGGGGCAGGTGGGGGGCACCATGCATCGGGGAGTGCTTCAAAACCTGTCCACACAAAACCCACCATGTCCACACACAGAGCACTCCAGATTTTTCCAGAGTTCCCCATGTGTGGATGGGGTGGGCAGTGCCTGGGGCATGGGAGCATGCACCCCCCCACACCGTATTCAAATAAGACATTCCCCATGTGAACAGTGAGTGTCCATGCAGGCGGGTGACTTGTGTAAAAACACCCAAAGTTATTCAAGGTAGTTAAAACATGAGCAGACTGTGAAAATTACAGGAGGATCTTGCGAGACTGCGCATCTAAATGTCAGATAAAATTTAACGTGGACAAGTGCAAAGTGATGCACATAGGGAAAAACAATCCAAACTATATGTATGTACACAACACTGATTCTAAAATAGGTGTTACCATTCAGGAAAAGGACCTTGGAGTCAATGGCTGCAACGGCCACAGCCCCTACACGCACGCACGCGCATGGTTTCTGCACGGCACGATGTGCCGGCAATGGCAGCGTATGTGGTTTCTACATGGGTGCGCATGCACATCGCTGCATTCACGGGGAATGGGATCGAGCTCATGTGGATAATACACTGAAATCCTCAGTTCAGTGTGCAGCGGCAGTCAAAAAAGCAAAAAGAAAGTTAGGTATTATTTAGAAAAGGACAGAGAATACAACTGGAAATATCACAATGCCTCTATATAAATCTATGGTGTGACCGTACCTTGAGTATTGTGTGCAGCTCTGGTCGCCCCATTTCAAAAAAGATATTGTAGAAATAGAAAAAGTACTCCCCTATGAAGAAAGGTTAGGGCTTTTCAGCTAGGAAAAGAGATGACTTATAGGGGATATGATCGAAAATTATAAAATCATGAGTGGTGTGGAGCAGGTAATTGGGAATGGTTATTTACCCTCTCAAATAGTACTAGAACTAGGGGATACCCCATGAAACTAACAAGTAGCAGATTTAAAACAAATTAAAGAAAGTGGTTTTTTCACTCAATGCACAAGTAAGTTTTGGAATTTGTTGCTAGTAGATCTGGTCAAGGCCAGTAGTATAGCTGGGTTTAAAAAAATAATGTCAAAGTTTCTGGAGGATAGAAGCTATTAGCCTCTATTAGAAGCTATTAGTCAGGTAAATTTGGGGGGTGGGGAGCATAACCTCTTACTGTCAGGAGCAGGGAGTGAACAACAGGGAATGGATTGCCTCATTAGGTACTTATTCCAAGCAACTGAGATTGGCCACTTTCGGAGACAGATGCTGGGCTCGATGAACCATTGGTCTGGCCCAGTATGGCACTTCTTATGTTCTTATCAAGATTTTTGTTCCAATGGGTAAATATATTTGGAGGTACAATATATCTTCCCTGAACTAATCTCTAGTGAGAATAGCTATTTTATATTAGAACTAGACTCCTGCCAATTGCCATGGTAGAGCGTACTTCATACCTTGGTAAAGCATGTCAAAGCCTTCTTCCATATATAGGACTGGATTGTGGCCCACTGTTGGCTCTACAGTTAGAAAAAATGTTGAGTACCAGTACATGGAAATAGAATGAAAACCTGGCACAGATTAATTAAACCTGCAAGCAGATATATCCATGTTTTCTCTTCTCAAGATACATGCTTTTTTGAAAATCAGTAAATTCAATAGCATTTTGTGATATCCATTGTGTATGACTTGCTTAGCAAGACATACAAATTAATGTATGTTCGAATAGTCCACAAACTAATATTTACAAAAAAGAACACAATGGCTTCTTCACTACGCTTTCTTGGATCAATAATAAACAAAAAGGCATACTAAAAATACAATTAAATCTTTGTATGCATCAGTTTGAAAGGAAGAACTTGACACAAATTATCTGCATGAGTAAAAATGTATACTGAATTGCAGAATTTTTAGAAACTAGATTACAGAAATGTGCTCCTTTTTCTAAACTGCTATAAATCAGAAAGCATTGCTGCAGGAGTTTTCAACCCAGGGTCATGGTCCCCATTGGAACTATGAACAGATTTCAACAGGGTTGAGACATTCTACATTTTTCTCCTTTTCATACCCTTTTAGTTATACAAATATATAATGGAACATGTTTGAAAGGCATGTTTTCAGTCCTTATGATTCGAAGATAACGTTGAAAATAGGAGCTGAACATAAAATGCCTGCTGAAATGTGCAGACAGCCTTCTATGCCCCATCCACCTCAATCCACACCCTGCGGCCTGTTGATTCAGCAGCCAAGGAATCTGGCCTTTTCTCAAGAAATCAAAAGAAGGGCTCTCAACATGTAAGGTAATACTAGGGAGACCACAAACTTCCCTCCTGCATTTGGCCACTGAATAAAAGAGTAATGGTTTCAAGGATTATTATTTTTTTTAAACTTCCTTACACCATTATCCTCCAAGTTCAACTTTGGACAAGTTTCAAAGTAGGAAGTGGCAATAAAGGGAAAAACAAGACAGCGAGTGATGGTTCAGAATTATAATTTGAAATTATATGAGTTTTCATATGACAAAATAGTATACAAAAGTATACTAGTTTTAATATGGCATTACCCAGTATTCCTTAAGCCTAAACAGCAAGGCAGGCAAAACTATTATTCCTTAGTAGATTCCCTTGACAATGTCCTTAGCAAGATAAGATTTCACTAACCAGTGAGATCAATATGGTTCAGAGAAAAGGGGGAACAGAATATGCTTCACATGGGAGCCTCTCAACTTGCATCAAGGTATATTCATGTAAAGAAATCAAGAGAGACTACTTTACACTCTTTTTAGCAGCTCTATTACATTTGACTCTATGGGTGCCTCCACATGAGCTGCAAAGGGCTCAGTCCCTATGTGCCCCATGGCAGGCAATCACTGCCACTACACTTCCGGTATAACGAGGGGAACAGGGCAGATGGTCACACACACATACCCATGGAGCAGCCAAGTAGGCCGCTGTTGGCCATCCTGCCACACCTTGCGGCAGACTGAGGTGCCACCAACATGAGTCGGCGCCCAGCCCTGCCCCATCCCGATTCCACTGTCCACCAACTATGCCACCCCTGGCCATGACCTGGTCACATGGGACTAGAGCTAGCACCTGCTACTCCGACACCTGCAGTGGACCTTGCTACACGGCAGGGCAGACAGGGACCAGGCGCATGAGTGGTGGTGCGCTATCACACCTTGGGCACTCATGCCCCACTTTGGATAAGATTGCTATGTGCTGTGTACTCAGCCTTTTCCTGAGGCCATGGCATGTAGTAGTCTCTTGCCTGTCACGCCAAACACTGGAGGAAACATGTCAGCCACCAGGCACACGATGCACTGATCACACCAGCCTAATCACGTGGCTAGGCTGCCCGGAGTAGGGTAAGGCTGACCACATTGTGTGGTTGCACCCTATGGTAACTTAACTGGGGGGGGGGGGAGGGGTGTCCTGATAGGGCTGTTTGTGACAGCCTGCCTTTGCTAAAGCCAATGGATAATGTCCCAATTCACATTGTCTTTTTCGGGGCCAAGATTTTTTTCAGTTTATACAGTTCATTTTTCTTGACTTCCCTTAGTCCTGAAAAATACATCTCAGTTGTCTTAAGTAAAAGCCCCCCATTATTGGCCATTCTTCATTTGCTCCTTTTCTTCTGGTAATAACTTATTTATTTCACAATTTTTCTATCCCGCACCCTCCTGCTCACAGAGCAGCTCAGGGCGGCTTCCAAAACATAAATCAACAATAATAACAAAACAAACATAATGTACAATTTAAAATTCATTAAAATGCTAAAAAATATACTAAAAGGGGAGACCTCCACCCCTTCCCCAACCCACCCTACTCATCTCCCTCTACAAAGGCCCAGTGGAACAGCCAGGTCTCACACTGTCTTCAGAAAGAGGGGAGGTCCGGGGCCAAGTGGGCCTCCATTGAGAGGGACTTCCACAGCCTGGAAGTGGCCACCGAGAATACCCTCCCCATCGGGAAACCTGGGGGACTTCAAGTCGGGAATTCCCGGCTGACCGCAGGGGCCGCAATATGATCCAGGGCCTGAGGCGGTCTCGCAGGTTAGCTGGGCCCGGGCCATTTAGGGATTTGTAGGTCATTACAAACACCTTGCATTGGGCCCAGAAGGTAACAGGCAGCCAATGCAGAGAACGGAGCACTGGTGTAAGTGCCCATGGCGACCCATTTCTGTTAAGAGATGAGCCGCTGCATTCTGCACCAGCTGCAACCTCCAGATCGTCCCCAAGGGCAGCCCCACGTAGAGTGTGTTACAGTAGTCTAATCTAGAGGTAATAAAGGCATGGATGATGGTGGCCAGATCCAAGTCTGAAACATACGGTCGCAGCCGTCATACCAGATGTAACTGGCGAAATGCTCCCCTCGCCACAGTCTCCACCTGGAGATCCAGGCAGAGCTCTGGGTCAAGGACAACCCCAGACTATGGACCTGTGTGGCCAAGGGGGGGCAAACCCTGTCAATGACAGGAGCCACCACTACCCACCAACATCACCTCCATCTTGTCAGAATTCAACTTTGGACGACTCTCCCTCATCCAGTCCCCCACAGCTGCCAGGCACTGAGACTGCCAGGTCTGGGTCTGCAGAAAAAGAGAGGTAGAGGTGTGTGTCATCGGCGTACTGATGACAACGCACGCTGAACCCTCTCACCACCTCGCCCAAAGGATGCATATACACGTTGAACAGGAGGGGGGACAGAATAGAACCCTGCGGGACTCCACAAATGAGATCCCAGGGAGATGAAGTACATGCTCCCAAGAAGCACATACTGAGTTCTCCCGGCCAGAAACAAGCGGAACCATTCAAGAACAATCCTGCCTGGCCCGGTCCCTCAGCTGATCCACCAACATCTCATGGTCAATGGTATCAAATGCAGCTGACAGATCTAATAAAATTAAAATAGAAGATCTGCCTTGATCTAATTCACGGCGCAGGTCATCAACCAAAGCCACAAGCGCAGTCTCCATGCCAAACCCAGGACGAAAACCAGACTGCGAGGGATCAACAAAACTCACCTGATCGAGATGCCCCTGAAGCTGCTGATCCACCACCCGTTCAATATCCTTCCCTAAAAAGAGAATGTTAGAGACTGGCCAATAGCTGGCCAGGGAGTCAATGTCAAGAGATGGTTTCTTGAGCAGGGGCCATACTACCACCTCTTTGAGGTGGCTTGGCACTTTGCCCTCCCTAAGGGAGGCATTCACAACCCCCGCCAACAACGGCCCTAATGTCTCCCGGCAGGCCTTAACCAGCCAGGACGGGCATGGATCTAATTCAAAACAGGTGGCCCTTACAGCCCCAAGGACATCTGCCGCATCAGCGGGCAGCACCCACTAAAATTGATCCCATGAAAATCAGACAAGGCAGGTCCTCCACTACCTCAGGTTCACCCGCTGTTATTTATTTACTCAATTTGTTATAAGTGCAGCATCAAATTCGCAGTGAATCTGAGCAATTTTATCCACAAAAAAGTCAAAACATGTCGCAGCGGGCACTGGAAGATTCCAGTTCCAGGCGGAGAGAGGCCGGACTAACCAGCCGCTGTACCACCTGGAAAAGCTCCACTGGAAGTGACTTTGCAGATGCTAATGCTATGAGGGCCGTAAAGAACTATTTCTTTGCTGCCCACACCGCTACAGCATAAGCTTTTAAACTAGCTTTATGCTGCAATCGGTCGGCTTCAGCACGAGTCCAGCACCACCGTCACTCCAACTGCCATCCTTCCTGCTTCATCCGGCACAGGTCTTCTGTAAACCAAGAGGTCCTGCATCATCAACATTCCAGAAGCGAATGCCTGGGAGCTGTTGGGTCAGTGGCCTCAGTCAACAAGTTGTTCCAGAAGACAATGAGGTCATCGAGTGAACGGTCATCGAGATCGGGAGGTAATTCCCCTAGGGCATTCCGGAACCTTTCTGGTTCCATAAGTAATAAAGCACATAATAATGGGCAAAATGTCCTGCCTAATAAACCTATCATTTTACACAGAGTGCCTCATGCACAAATGAAAAAAGAGAAAATAGACCTAATGCTATAAGATGTTTCCTTTTTGGAGTAGGGCTCAAAATAAGATGGAAGAACAAGAGAAATCTGCAAATATGTTTAATATTTTTAAGGTGTTTTTGTTGCTATTGTTAAACAGTGAAGAGTTTAATATTGTACATTTAGGTTCTCCCTGAAGTTATTTCCTTTTGAATGACACGGTTCCTTGTGCTCAGATTTGAGCATTGGAACAGAACTGCTCCAAATCATTTTGTAGACCTGCATTCTGATGCCTGCAATGCTCATGACACATTCCAGCAACTCCTGTAATGATACATGCACATTTCTAGCAGCCTCCAGCCGAGTTTGCAAAAACCTCAGAATTTCCTTTTGTCCTCGTCACGTGTATTCACCCAAGCACTCAAGAGTGAAAATATTTGATCTGTCCTTTTTAATCCTCATGAGAATTTATACACAGTGTATTTACTATGTTACATTCGGTTTGCTCTGCCGACACCACCCTTTTAAAAAGCTGTCACAAGCAAAGGAAGAGAAGAAAATAAATCTTGGTGTGAGAAAAGTCACCTGCTTAGCCAAGATGCAATCGTGGGAGGGGTAAAGAATTAGGACTGTGCTATTTATATAGTGGGAAATGGTTCATGAAATAAATGCAAAAGCAGGGTGATAGTGGAGCTCCTGGCTGCAGTCGGCTTGTCGCAGCCAACTCCCACTAATGCATCACACGTGGATTGACAGATGAGCTGAGCTGTTATTTATTAACCAAGTCTTTGCTCATCAGTGACAAAACTGCTGTCAATGCTGAGTGGGAAAGGACATTTATTTTGTAATTATGGACTGTAGGTGATTGCTGGAAGGGAATCATGATGAGGGGAATCACACTGAATTTTATAACAAAAAGGGTGAAGTGTGGCTAATAACTGGAGCATGTGGAGGAGTGATGGGTTGTTTCTAAGGGTGAAAATAAATGACACACTGTCTTGGGGAGGGCCACTGCAGCCGTCACTCCTTGGTTTGAAAGAGCTCTTTGCTGCCCTCAGTTCACATGAACGGCCCCCGGAAATCTGGGTTTGGGGGCTGCCATCACAACTTTGTCCATGGCATGGGTTGGCTGCAGAGTTGTCCATATGGGACAGGATGGCTCGACCTCCACCATGCAGCAGGACTAGCCCCTGGGAAGAGCTGCCACAAAACAGCTGATGGGGGGGGTTGCACCTTCACCCAACCTGGGTGTGCACACCAAACCACTGCTTAAAGGTGCTGCGCCATGTTGCCTCATCAGGTGTTTGGTGGCCAGAGTGAGGGCACTCTTCTAGGCCTGATCCTCCAACCTCACTTCGTGGTGGGGCTGGGTGGGGCCTGAATACACGAAAGGGAGACTGTTAGTCCAGGTAGCCAGGCCTTCACCTGGACTGCATAACCAACCACCACCAGCCCACACATCCCGTAGCAGCCGATCACCCACCCTGAGACTGTAGCAGGCAAACACCTGGCAGCAACCTAGCAGACAAGGGTAACTCCTGGGCTAACATGGACAACCACAGGCTAAGGTCTTGTTTGTTTCCATCCTAAGAGATGCAAGAGTTTTATTTATTTATTTATTTATTTATTTATTTATATTTCTTAGTCGCCCCCTCATGCCCATGGCATCTCAGGGCAGCTTACAGCATAAAACAATTTAAAACAATAAAACAAAGAAAATTCATCCATGACACTATTATCTTGCTTCCTGTAGAGGGTCTGGCTTCCTAAAATAACCTAAGTGGCACAGGGAGTAGGCATCTACAGAATACTCCCAGGCCACACCACCACAGAACAGTGTGCTATTTAATTAAAAAAAAGTTTTAAAGTTTAAGGTAAGGGAAAGACACTTTGGGGGGTTGGAAGTTTGGGAGGTTGGACACTTTTGGGGTGGTCTCAGACTCCTATCTCACCACTATCGTACAGGTGTTCGTCACCGCAAGGCTAGATTACTGCAATGCGTTCTACGTGGGGCTGCCCACGGTGACAGTTTGGAAGCTGCAGCTAGCGCAGATTAGAATGCGGCAGCGCGCCACTTCACTGGGACGGGCCACAGGGAGCACATAACACCTGTGCTCCAAACCCTGCACTGGCTGCCTATTGTCTTCCAGGCCCAATTCAAGTTGCTGGTGTTGACTTTTAAAGCCCTTCACAGTCTAGGCCCTACTTATCTGAGCGATCGCCTCACCCCCCGGATCCCTGGCTGACCCCTGTGGTTGTCCAGGGACACCCTCCTGGAAGTCCCATGGTACTGATGAGTTCGGACAGACAGGAGGGCGTTCTCGGTGGCTGTGCCGTCACTTAGGCTGTCACAATCCATGACGTAGGCCCATGACTTTCATGCATTACTGAGATCTTCCTGGATGATTCATCTTTGTTTTGGGGCTTATTTTTTACTATCTTGATATTCAACTCTGCATGAGTAGAGAGAGAATAGGGAAACCAGTGTAGTTGTAGGATAGTATTTAACATCTGATGCAACCTGATGCTGTAAGTGTGTTTGACTGAGTGCATCCATACAACATGAGAGTCCTGAGTAAACAATAAACCTGAAATAGTCTCCCCGCTTTTTCAGCACTGGCTCCTTGTTTCCACTTTCAAACCTCTTCATGGCCTCTCTCCGTTCTGTCTTTCTGTACTTCTTGCTGCACCCCCCAAAGAAGACGAGGACACATTATCTGGGTTTAAACGGCCACACTCTTTATTGATAACCAAGAAAAGGGGGAAGAGGTAGCCCTCCCCCTTCCCCCTTTAAACTGGGGTCCTATACATCTCCTGTCCCTAACTGTTACCCAGACCACAGGAGGTTCTCCCCCCCCCCCCCC
>QEPC01000801.1:6229360-6255590 GCA_003113815.1 Sphenodon punctatus | reverse complement strand
TTACCTTGTTATTTGAGTGGCAGTGGCAACCAGTGCATTAAATTGTCACAGAAAACAAATAATTTGCAATAAGCACTTTCTAATTTTAACAGCCAAAAAATGCAGATTTTATGGTTTTTAATTAAAGAATTTAGGGATTTTTTCCTTAGAGAATTTCCAATTTTTTTGCAGAGAAAACTAGGAACCCTGCAGTTTGTAATGCTTTTATAGACAGAAAGGTCTTACTCCACCTCTGGAAGACACTCAGGCTTGGGCTCAAATGAACCTTCGGGGGAAGGGAGTTCCATAGCACTGGGGCAGCAACTGAGAACGCCTCCCTGCAAACCCTTGTTATATGAACAAGACTAAGATGGTACCCTAGAGTGTGGCACTCCCGGCCAATCGCAGGGCCGCAATGGGACATGGAAAGACAGGCAGTCTCTAATGAGAGCTACATGTCTAAATGCTCATCTTTTCAAGACAACAGGCACCAATGTGTTTAATAACTGGCAGAGGATCTGTTCTTCAGCCCTTCATAGAAGCTGAGAAAAATCTCTCTTTTAGTGCCTCCACATTGTCCTCATATGCATATAAATTTACTTCACTGCACACGAATAGCTATTCAGCAAAGATATCTTTTCTTTCTAGCGATATAATCAGATACTATAAAACCACCCTCAACGGTGCACATAAGGAGTACTGTGGAGATGAACCTGCTACTGAAAGATAGAAGAGGACAAAAGAAAGAAGATAGATACACTTAAACACTGCTTCTCTAGTTCCCTGGAGTATATAAAAATGTAGCTATTGACTATTATTCAACCAACTAAATTACTTCAATTTCAGCTAGATACAAGACTGGAAAATATTACTATGAAAGTCGGCCAAGTTTGGGATTACCCCATTTCCATCAATTCATGTAAGGTGGGAAAGTACTTGTAAATCATACAAGTCTTTCAGGAATTTAGATCTTACCAATGACAAGACCGACCTGAGAAGAAAGTCTGATTCTTTTTGAGAATGACCTTCACTCTTACTACACAGCTGAGCAGTCGTTATAAATACTACTAATTACTTACTATAGTATAATGTTTTTTTAAAAATAGTAATTTGGTTTAAGTGTAAAAATCTTTGAATTTCATTATTTCATTTCAAATAATTAGCACAGAAAAGAATGGATGCTCTGATACATACAAACAGTGATTGGATACCCTAAATTTCTGTGGGAGTGGGGAAGTTCTTTTTCATGCAAATTGCAAAATCCAGTGTGACTGAAAAAGGAGATAAAGTAGTTCAGATGGTATCTTTTACTGCACCAAATTCTGTTGGTGAGAATGTCCATATGTTAGTTGGGGAGTCAAAACAAAGGACTCAATACTGATCTGGATTTCATAAACCATTATGTATGTTTGTAGTAACCTGATGGGTGTGGTCGTTGATTTTAAATAGCTGTCGAGGGGATAGGGTGTCAGGGGGACAAGGATGTGGGAGACCTCACCCCTCGAGGAAAGGGAGGAGGAAGGAACCCGGTAGGGGGGAAGCTCATGGGAAGAAGGGCCTCTCCATATGCCTTGGAGTCCCAAGAGACTACTCTCATCTTGAGGCCAGGGGGGCCCAGCTTCAGAGAGGGTCTAGTTCATCACTGAGGTCAAGGAGAAGAATTAAGACCCCGCACCAAAACACACCAAGAAGGGAAAGGAATACAAGAGGAAACAAAGGGTTCCCAAGACTAAGGTGAGGACAACAGGGAGCTATATTTCTAGGAACCCCCAGGGAAGGCCAGGACCTAAGGGCCTTAGTCCATGAGGGTTCTGAAACAATGCCAAGGGACAAACTAGTAAGCACTTGGTGAAGGGAGGAGCCTAGACAGGAACATACATTACCCAGATCACAATGCACACTTAGAGGGGTACAACACACAAGGGATATAGGAGGGAACAGGGAGGTGGGGAACTGGGCCAAGACACACAGGACACACATTACACAGATCACAGCACACCCCAGGAGGGGTACCACACACAAGGGATATAGGAGAGAACAGGGAAGTGGGGCTCTAGGCCAAGACACACATTACACAGATCACAGCACACCCCAGGACTGGTACTACACACAAGGGATATAGGGGAGAACAGGGAAGTGGGGATCTAGGCCAAGACACACATTACACAGATCACAGCACACCCTTGGAGGGGTACCACACACAAGGGATATAGGAAGGACAGGGAGGTGAGGAGCTAGGCCAAGACACACAGGACACAGACTTAAGGGGGAACACTTACTAACTGAAGCAGTGAACAAGACACGACTGCAACAGTACACACATCAAGCCTCAAAGCAGGTAAGCGACGTTGCTCCACCAGCTTCCTGAGGCCACACAAAGACTCAAATACCATCTGCGCCCAATCCGGAAGCTGGGAGGCCATGCTGGAGTAACAAGCCACAGCTGGGGAAGGGCATGGACATACAAGGGTTGCGGAGACAGGGGGAAACATAAGAATGAGGAATGCGGGATGTTATCAGCTCCACAAGGTGGCGCAGTTTCCAAAAGCACCCCTCCCACGTCCCAAAGGGCAGAGGTTCAAGCCTCAGACCTGACAATAGGCTGTCAACTTTCTATGTTCCTGTCTTAGTGAGTGTCTTACAGACATCCAGCTTATTTTTAATACTAATGACCCTATATTCTTCTCTAACAGTCACATTTGCAGTTTGCTGTTTGATTTATATTCAAATACTAACACCTTCCCCAATGTCATGTTCACATATGTACACCTGTCTTGCACTTGCTTAAAGTTCTGACTTCCCTGG
This sequence comes from Sphenodon punctatus, assembly GCA_003113815.1. NCBI lineage: Eukaryota > Metazoa > Chordata > Lepidosauria > Sphenodontia > Sphenodontidae > Sphenodon > Sphenodon punctatus. The sequence goes on along the minus strand of QEPC01000801.1, from coordinate 6,252,806 downwards.
AGCCTGATGAAGAGCCCTGTGTAGCTCTAAAGCTTGCACATTCGCACCAAGCAAAGTTGGTCCAATAAAAGATATCAGTTGGTTGCTCACTCTCTGGTGAGAAAGCTGGAAGCAGTGCTCTCCAAGCCATACAAGGAGTTCTCCAGGGTGCTGTCCAGAGTGAAGGAAAAGGTCACTGAAGTGACAGATCAGAGGGACCTGTATTAAGGGCTAATGCTCAAAAGTATTTAACTGCTAAAGTGGTAAGGACTGCAGAGGTTCAGTTGTTAGCCACCTGTAAGAAACAGAAGCTGGATGAAGGACATTTGGTAACCATATGCTATATTCAGCCAGGGCCCCTATACTACTCAATAAAAACTATGAGTTTCTGAGAACTGTGCTCCTAAGTGTATGAGTTCAGTCAACCCTACCACATCAAAGATATTGAAATTATGGAAACACATACCAAAAATGCACATACATACACACACACACAAAGCATAGAAGCAGTGATGGACCCCTGGATGAATAACGTGATGGCTTCCTTCATGGTTAAAATCTTTTCCATATGAACCTGCTTTTCATTCCAGAAGTTTCGTTTCCTAAAGTACCAGAGCCAGAATGTAGTTAACACTGTTCTGACTAGCAATCATGTTTTGCCCAACTTTAACTAGTGCTTGCATTCACAGAATAGAATAGTCTACCAAACATCTCAAGCACAAACCATGACAATTTTTGTACATCACAATAAAGTTCTTAAGTCATATTTGGCATTGCAGACTTCACATATTAATATACTAATTACAAGGCAGTTTTATCATGTAATCAGATGCTTACAGGAGAAAATACAACCCACAGATCTTGATGACATATCAGAGGCATTCAAAATAATGTGCAGGTTACAATTATAATACCATCATAACACAAAGCAGATGCTACAAATCAGTTCTCGCTGTTGACAGTTTTATCTATTGTTTAGTTCCACCCAGAAACAATCTAAACAGGCCATCAATGTTAATGAGTTATTGCAGGCTTGCTTTTTTCGACCATAAAACTGGAACATACAAAATGAAATTTCTCTGTAAACATTTTTGCTTGAAAGATTAATATAATGTTGTAACGTATGTTACCATCCCCTAACAAGCTAACACAATTTAACAGACCATAATTTGGGAATGCAGAAGCTTTCTGGCCTTGTCATCTTCTCAAACATAATTTATAATACAGCTTAAGTTATAGAACTACTTATTTTAGGATTAAAAATCAAAATTCAGAATAAAAAACTCAAGCAAAGACTACTGACTAGCTCTTTAGGTACTATCAAAAGGTTTTAAAAATGGAATGGAGGCTCCTGCATGCTAGATCAGCTGGAAGAATGTGGGGGGGAACTGTTTTTCCTCCAATTTCTTTTGTTTTATCTAATTAACAGATACTAGAAATCTGGAATGGTGAAAGTGTATGCAAAAAATAGGAAGTTGGTAGGTTCAACTCAAAATGCTCCCTGCAGTCCTTTTACAAACAAAATTAAAGAAACATTCTCATTGAAGTTTTACTTCAACACTCTCATCCCACAGGACATGCTTTCTACAGCCCCGTCTAACAACATTCAGCTACAGCTTGCAAACTCAAAGGGTTGGTTATTGCTAGTTTATGACTAAAACCCTAATCTTGAGAGAATTCATATAGCCAGCTGAGTTATGCTAGGAGTTTCCATAAAAGGTTTTTCAAGCCACAGAGGCCAGAGAAACCATATATGGAACCTGATAGGGTTTTCACAAAGGTTTGTGAAATGGAACACACTGACTCCTGAAGCAAAGTGGTGTAGGATACCACCAGGCTATACATACAACAGGAAAAACTCTGCTTTTCCTAAAATAATTAGCATTTCATAAACATTTATCAAAGCAGGGAGATGCCAAATGACACATCCCTACAGAAAATTAGTAGTCATAGCTGAAGGGAAGTAGTTAGTAGGCTGCAAAGAATTATAACATCAGTTTGTCGATGCGTCCCAGAATGAGACAAGGACACATTCAGTGGGTTTATCCAAATGAATACAAATCTGGGTGGGTAAATGCCGACGGCAATTTGGGTCCAGTAATTGACAACTTTAACATTGAGGGTAATGGACCTGAGACACCTCAAGTACCCGCCCCTAAAAGGGATAACTATGCCTCCCCCTCCATCCCATGACGCACATCGTGGGTGAGGAAGGACGATCATGTCCAAAACAGGACCAGAGCAAGGATGAGGTAAAGACGACCTGGGGCCACCTATGCACCTTTGGTGCCCTCAAGTTTACCCTTCCCCAGGACGTTACCAAGCACTTGTCACACCCTGGTTCTACATTAGGTTGCAGTCCCCCATCTCAGCGGGTTTCTCTCCACATTGAATGTAACTCACTATAAGGAAATATAGCAAAAATGAGTGGACCCCCCCCCCCGCAAGACTGTGACAAATTATAACAAAAACCACCTAGACCACGAAGGCCCTGATTCAGCAAATTTTAAACCACTAACACTGTGGGGACCCATTGACCAACAGATGGGGTTTCTGCAAAAATTCCTTCACGCCCCCAAATTAGGCGACCTGCTAATGCTCACAGTGTTGTAAGCAACAGCTGTTGAGGGTGGGTGGGTCTGCCTTCAGCACTGGCCAGCCTGACACACCACCTTATCTCGCCTCACGAGATCTCCCTTCATACCTTCCCACCCGGAGTTCTCCAGCAACCCTGGCCAAAGCAGCTGCTCTCCAGCCTCCTCCAGTGGTCTCTATCCTTGCCCTTCCTGTTAAGGGGGAGTGCAAGAAAGCCCCTGTTACCTTCAGCCCCTTGTTTGACAGGGGGAGCAGCAAGGGGTAATAACCCAAAAGAACCTTGGATCTCATATAAAAGGAAAATGCACAGTATTAAACCCATTGGGCCTAATTCCAACAATTTTAAGTAGGGAAAGATCTATTGGAAAGCAGCATTGCAATTCCCTCTTTTCATCCACAGAATATTAAACCATACTAGCTAAAACATTTTTTTTTAAAATACTTATCGATCTCTATTTTGAAGTTTGAACAGGGCCTCTATGGGTTACAATGTAAAAAATAATAATTAGACAACCAATCATTACTATCAACCCTTCCTTCTCCCCAAGAGAAGACTGCAATTGAAATATTTTTGGCAGCTGAACTAAGGAAATTAAGCCCTGCTCCTCTCAGTTATATTCTACTACAGGTCCTTTGAGCCAAGACTGCATACTGCAAATATTCCATGTGAAACTAACATTTTGATGCTATCATGACAAGGTTGTTGTTTTTTGTTTTTTTTCTTGTTTTTTTTTAAAAGACACTATATTCCCAGACAATTCTAGAAATGTTGTCCTTTAATTATGCACGTAGATAGCTTTTTACTGCAGCTAAGACATCCTTTTTCTGGCTGAGAAAAGGAAAACTATATATTTCTGCAAGACACAAAATAAACAAAGGTGTTTTAAATTAATAGCAACTTCCTTATCCTCCTTTCCATCCAAAAGATAATCTCTGCATCTTCATGTGCAATGACATAACACACCAAGGAATGAACCCACAGTATTATCAGGGTGATTTCAGACAGTACGTTGTCTGAAATTACCTCAGTCAACCGTGGAGGGGGGGCGGGGGCGGAGGTGAACGTCTGTTTGCACACATCCAGATGTTCACCTCAATCAACCACCCCCCGTGGTGAACCTAACCATGCTTTGTTCTCCCGCACCACGGCGGTGAACGAAGCATGGTTAGGGGGAATCCAGAACGTGATGAAGGAAAAGTAACGGCTGCCTGTCTCGGGGGGGGCGGGCGGGGAGCGCAGGGGGCGGGGCCGTGCGGCCACACGTGACATCGCGCAGCCCCGCCCCCTCTGGGAGGGGGGGTTGCCCGACAGACATTACGGCCAGCAGTATTGACCCTGGGCCATGGTTCAGCGGTCCCCACGGCTGGGGACAAAGGGGTGAACGTCTGTTGGCACACCCCTTCAACCCTGCCCGTGGTCCGCACCACCCCACAGCCCAGGGTCAATGCTGCTGGCCATAACATCTGAAATCACCCTCAGTCTCAAGGAAATTGTACCTCAAATGTGAAAGCTGTAATTTATTTTTCTGATCATTTCACTGTGCCCTAAAGTAAATATTTGAAATAGTACTATATTCTTCTGCTATTTGGAGGAAACTTAAGCTTTGTTGCAAATGAGTTCTCATCCTATTTATCAGTTGACTATTTTAATATACTTGTTAGAGCACAAAGGAAAATCAAGACATGTGGGCTTTTCTCCCAACTCTGCTAGTTTGCTATGTGACAATTTATCTTCTCCTTTAAGTTTTCCCCATTTACACAACTGAAATATATAGAAACGGGACTGTGTTTTCAGGCTCAATTCATTAAATGATATGAAGTGCCTTGTTGTTCTTGAGGGGAAAATGGGGACGTTCTGGAGACAACAGTGTATACACGTGCTCTCAGGGAAGTATGTATGGTATGTATGGGTATTTTTAGACATGACAGCTTTGATCTCACGGGCAGGAGTTGGCCTGACCACCAAACAAATGTACCGGCAGCCGGGGTTGGGGAACAAACAGGGAGAGGGCGGGGGGGGGTGGGGTGCAAACATAGGTCAGCACGGCCCCGCCCCTCTGCACTGCTCAGTGCAGCCCCACACCCACCCAGAGCAGCTCTGGCCATGGGCAGAGTTTGGTAGAGCAAGCCATCAGACATGATGGCCCACTCTACCACCTTCTGACGTAGGCTTCCCTGGACCATGGCAGGGTTAACTCCTGGATGTGTGCTGACAGGGAGCCAGCGCACATCCCGAAGTTAATCCTGCCAGAGTCCGGGGCAACTTTATTCCCACCCACAGCAAACATTGGGTGGGTGGGAATAAACGTGATACCACCATGGGTGGCCACGCCGGGGTAAATGTGGCCACCTGTGGTAACATCACATCTAAAAATACTCTATGTTATGCTGCAATTTACTACAAGATATTGAGATGACACCAAGGCTTAAACCTAGGCTCATAATATTATTTGGCTACGATGTGAGATCATTTCATTTTCTCTGCTGAATTGAATCCCAGAAACCAGGGTAAAAACTAAAAATATCTCCGATTCAGAAATCATATGTTCTAAGAACTTTCCCATTCTTCCTGTGCAAGATCTCTAAATCCTGACTTTTCTTTCCAGTCACACAGGAAAAACTTTTGGCAAGGCCCTCCTCTTGTGTTGTGATTATTTCATCAGGCTGGATCTGCCTTCAGTATTGCACTGGCTGACAAAAGCTTTCCGGGCACAAGCTTTCCAAGGTGCTGTTTTTAACCCTTAAAGCCGTAATCGGCTTTGGCCTCATGTATCTGAAAAACTGCCTCTTCCCTTATTTTCCATCACTACTTCTGAAGTCGGCTGAGGGTGCCCTCTTGCGATTACCAACTGCCCATGAAGTTTGTATAGTGTGAACATGTAGACAGGCGTTCTCCTGTCTACATGCCTCCTCCACAATTATGGAACTCTCTCCCCTTGGAGATCTGCCTAAGCCCGAGCCTGCTTACCTTTCAGAAGAAATGTAAGACCTTTTTGTTTGGGTAGGTGTTTCATGGGCTGGGATAGGATTGGTGGGTGGGGTTTAGGGATTTTAAATGGTTTTTATATGTTTGTGTATGTTTTATGTTTTTATATTTTTTAATTTTTGTGAGCCGCCCTGAGTTTTTGAGGGAAGGGTGGGGTAGAAATTGAATAAATGAATAAATAAATAAATAAATACACCTCTCTGTCTATCATCACTACTCCATACATAGGCCCTGTTCCAAGGTCCTCATACATGTGCTACACAAACACAGCATACACATAAAACTGCATGTGTGCAATGTGCATGCACAGTGTGCACATGGTTTGTGAATTGTACACACTCAGTGCACACGTATTGAGTGTGCCAGATGTACGTGCACACCTGGCAGGCAGGTACACCCAGCATTCAGACCTTGGATCGGACCCATACATTGAATGCTTGATGGTGACGTGATCTGTCTTTTGTCATGTTCTATTGCAGTATGTAGAACAATGGGACCCTGACTAGGGTCCCTAGGCACTAGTTTTATATAAACAGCATTAAGAAAACATCTGGGTTTCACCTTTTTGATGTTTGCTTGAACTCAGCCAAGCAAAATCTCTTTCCAGACATCATGTCCTCCTTTTCTTTCATCCTATACCTATGTCTTTTTTCCTCCTGTACCATTTAGACTTTCGAAGTTTCTGTTTTGCTTGCTATCTTCATTGTCTTATCCTCTTCCACAACTTGTTTCAAAACACAGCGCATGCCAATTGTTGATCTATAAGTCCTATTGTCAGGTCACCTGACACAATTATCTAGTCCACAGCATTTCACTAATTAAATCTTTAATTTCTTGAGGTAGGCATGTGTACAATGCATTTCTGTATCGTGCAGAAAAGACATTGTTGAATTTATGTTTGCAGACTTTTTACTTTATCCTTCCAGATCCCTTGGTCTTCACGCATTTCCCTTCTACAGATTGTCTTCTATTCCTCCTTTAGGCATACAGATTATATCCCTTAATTCTCTTGGATTTAATTTATTTTCTTACTGAGGATGACTGGTTGAGAGGACTATTATAATGGGCCAATCCTAATCCCTGCATGCCTCCACTATTGCGACTACTCTGTGCATGTTCAGTGTGGGAAGTGGTTTAGAATCAGCCCCATGGTCTTTCCATCTGCTTGCAGAGAAATCTATTACAAACTGTGTACAATAGGTTAGCCTTTTTGAATTCTCGCAAGGGATGTACCTCTTCTACGAAGAAGTGTAGCTGTCTGGGAAAAGGTATTCTTAAGAAATGCTCATTGCTAAACTTCTTTTTTTTCCCTTGACAGAGTCGAAAAAGCCATTCTAGAACAAGCTCTTTTCACATTTGTATAATTACTAAGCACTTAAGATTCTGGTAGGTACCCAAAATGTACTATGGGTTTTCCAAACAGAGTAGGATTTAAATGGAGAGAAAGATTTTAAAAAGCAAAGTTCTCTTATCAAACTAACAACAATTTTCATGTTACTATCAAATATTATAATTCCACACTATTGTAAAATTATTATTTCTATAGAGCCAGCAATGTACCTGGTTCTGAATAGTTGTGTTTAGAGACAGGTCTGTGTCCCAAGGGGCTTACAATTTAGAATACAAGAGAAGGGAGGCAAGGGATACCTTTTGTCCTTTTTACACGGGCTGTGGCTGCATGGGAGATGGGTGTGCATGCCGCTGCGGGGGCAGTGCAGTGAGGGAACGGGCACACACCAATCCCCCAAGCATCCCCATGCACGCTCCCGCATGGGGCAACCTCTGTTTTCCCCAGTTGCTCCATGCGTGGGCAATGGGTGGTGGTAGGTGGAGGTAGAAGGGTTGCGGGAGCACGCAGACACCCCCACTCACCCGCTGCTGCAGCCACACAGGCAGCACCCACTCATGCCCATGCTGTGGCCCTGCGTAGGCATGAGTGGGTGCATCTTGTGTAAAAAGGGCCTTCATGAAGTTGAGAAGTTGCAGGTGTTTACATTAATTACAAAGGGAAGGAGGAAGGATCCTGAAGGATGAGCCAGCATAAAGAAAATCATAGACGAACTATGGCCTTTTTTACACGCGCCACGGCTGCGGGGAGGATGGGTGTGCGCGCCACTGCATGAGCAGTGCAGGGAGGGTTCACACCCATCCCTCACACATCCCCATGCATGCCCCTGCACAGAGCAACCTCCGTTTTCCGCAGTTGCTCCATGCAGCGGTGATGGGTGGAGATGCATGGATCGTGGTAGCGCACATGCACCCCCTCACCTGCCGCAGCAGTCATATGGGCGGCACCCACTCATGCCCGGGCAGCTCCACTGCGTGGACATGAGCAGGTTCATCTTGTGTAAAAGGGAGCTCTCTCTAGACACGAGGAGCTAGAGAAAGCCTGAGGGAAGAGGCAGGTTTTCAACGAGACACAGAGGAAGGGAAGGAACAGAGTGCATGTCAGAGGAGTGCACCAGGGACCCATGTCGTTATTCATTTTCGTTTTTTGATTTTGTTATTAAAAACTTGTTATTCATTTTCATTAATAACAAAATTTTGTTTTTCGTTAACGGTGTCATTATTGGTACCGGTATCACACGAAACTGAAAATTTTGTTTTTGTTTTTGTCAGCGGGGGGTGGGGGGCTCTGTGTGTAGTAGAACTGCCAATGGCAGAAGTGCCAGCAGACTGCATCTCATTATAGCCCTACACACACACGCACGCGCTGACAAAAACGGAAACCAAAAACAAAATTTGCAGTTTCGTGTGATACCAACAATGAAAAACAAAATTTTGTTATTGATTTTATTATTTTCATTTTTGTTATTGTAATAACAAAAATAAAAAACAATAATTTTGTTTTCATTATCGAAATAAAGAAAATGAAGCGCACACCCCTAGTGTACTCAGGGAGGGAGTTCCAGGCATAGGGACAGAATGGGTGACAATTCAGGGAGTAAAAGGCTCTTTTCAAATGGGCCATGGTGGGGGGGGAGGATGGGTGCGTGCCCACGGTGGGTGGAGATGGGTGTGAGTGGAGCGCAGGAACGTGCACACACCCCCACCCACCATGGGCACCGTTCTTACAGGCGTCTACACATCCCCTCCCCCGCATCTGCTGTGGCAGTCGCATGGGCACACACACCCCACCGAGCACGTGTGCGAGTGGGGGGTGCCCATGTGAAAAGGGCCGAAAACTGGATTGTGTGAGAGTGGCAGCAGAAGACAAGTGAAGTCCTTGGATGGCAAAAAAAAAAATGGTTTAATAAAAACTACTTCTAAATAGCTATTTTTAAGTACACCCTAGCAACTGAAAACCTAAATCAGTGTGTATCTTAATATGTATGGAACTGCATATTACTGTGCCTTTTAAAATAAGTTAATAAGCACTTTATGTGAGGACCATGAAGATTTCTGAACTTCTGGTGTCTAACCTACATCTCCTTGAATAAAAATATATTATGTAGTCAATCTAGACAAAGTTCTTTGTTTATGGCATAGTGTGTATTTTTAGCGATCTGAAATATTTATGCAGCAATTACTCTTATAGAATGCCTCAGACCATATATTTGTTTTCTAAAATGCTTCTCCTTCAAGTAGTTGTAAGCTGAAGAAATCAGACTTCACAAAGCAATTTATATATTTGCTGCCAGATCCAACTGTATCTTCAACGTGTACCTGTGAAGCTTATGTAATCTGTGCTTGCATTTAAACGTACGTGTGACCATTCAGACCATAAAATATTGTGCCTATGCACCCACAATTGAAGGTGAAACATTCAGTGGTTTGCATAAAATTGGCTTCGTATCTCAACATAAGAGGGAGATTTTTCCATTTGCAAAAATAAATATACTACCAAGCTCATAAATTTCATGCTGTAGAAACCTGAACAGGAAGAGAGTTGAACTGAAAGCTTATTAGGATGGAAATTTCATCAGGTGTTTGTACTTGAATCAAACTTATGGTAAGAAATAAATGACAACCTGATTCATATTATTACAGTCACAAGGAATGCACAAATATTTGTTGCCGCAAAAATTCATATATTGTTAAATTCTGCAGTAGGGAATAACATCAGGAAGAGCAGCTTTTTTTGCCCCAGTAGAGGTCATGGCAGTCAACAGCAATTGTTAGCACGGTCTTGGTGATTTGAACATAAAAGGACTAGTCAAAGTAGGGGCTGTACTGTAACAATACACTAGCAACATTGGAGAACTAACTTCAGCAGTGCCCCAGAATAGTTCTGTTTTTGTAAAAAGCACTGATGTGAGCTGTTCTCTATCCTCATTGTAGCCTTTTCTTTGAATTTTATACAGCTATCCCTTCTTTGAAGGCTATCTGGAAATGTTAGGACCTAGAGAAAAGTCTACTGTAACGAAAATTGCATCTAAAGAGGATATCAGAAGTAACCATTTTCTGAAATACTAAGGCCCTAAAAAATTCTTTGTCCTAAACGTAAAGTTGCCAACTAGGGACAATGGACACAGTCCCTGTGAAGTTGGGCAGCAAGAGGAAAAAGCTGGTGCAGAATGAGACGGCTCGCCTCCTGTTGGGAACAGGCCGCCAGGAGCACACTACACCAGTGCTCCGCTTCCTGCACTGGCTGCCTATAGTCTTCCAGGTTCGCTTCAAGCTGTTGGTTTTAATCTTTAATGCCCTACACGGCTTGGGCCCTGTCTATCTGCGGGAACATCTCATCCCCTCCACCCCCCCACCCCCCCATGCTCTCAGTTGACCCCTGCAGTCTTCTGGGGGCGCCCTACTAGAGGTCCCCCGGATTTCCCAGGGGGCCACATTTGAAAGGGCATTCTCGGTGGCTACACCACGACTCTGGAACTCCCTCCCGGTAGAGATCCAACTCTCCCAGGACCTATGTTTCATAGTCAAGGTAAGACCTGGCTTTTTCGCCAGGCATTTGGTGAGGGGGATGGGAGAGGGAGGGATTAAGTTGATTTTATTCTGAGTTTTAGTGTTGTTTTTACTTGTGTATTTATATTTGATTGTTTTGCTGGTTGTGCACTGCCCTGAGTCACTGTACAGCGAGTCGGGCAGTATATAAGCAATGAGAATAAAATAAATAAATAAATAAATAAATAAATACATAAATAAATAGAGCTGGAGTAGACCCTGGGTGAGGAACCCATAGACCAAAAAAAAGCCTGCACTTGATCTTCATTTGATCCTTTTCCATTCTGTGGATCTGGCCCCTGGATACAGTCCCTACCCTCAAGCACTGAAAGAAGTCCCGTCGCCGCGTGGCCCTGCCCGGAACGGGTAGCGGCTCTCGCGGCGGCGGTTTTTGTCCCCCCCCCACCAGCTTGTAGCAAAGAAAGCTGTGGGCGGGGCGCACGGCGGCGTCGGCGTTGGAGCAAGCGGCCCGGGACGAAGTCTCGCGAGGCGAGACTTCGCGGCCGCCATCTTGGAAACAGGCGCGAAGCGGCCATTCCGCGCCTGCAACGGACCAGAAAGCAGCGTGGAGCTCTGCCCCAGTGTGAATTGAGGAGCGGGGGACAGACCAAGAAAAATTTGGCATACAAAGGCTGATTGAGCCTTAATATTCTAGGCCCCCAACGGAAGGAAGGGGCAGGGGGGGGCTAGCTCCATAGGGGGTCCAGGGGGGGGTCCCGGTGCTTAGGGGAGCCGGCAAAGGTGCCCTAGAAGGGCCAGTGGTCCAGGTCCATTAACGGCAGGAGGTGCAGCAACAGAGGGCCAAAAGCACAGGTAAGTGCTAGGCCAAAAAAGCATAAGGGACCCCCAGCAACAATCGGGGGAGACTTGAAGGACCCGGAGTTGGGCAATCAAGTCCTCTGAGGGGTAAAAGGGCCAGAGCCCTGCACCAATAGCGCCAATTGAACGGCGCTGGGGCGGCGAACTGGTAAGGCTGCAGGCCGAATAGCCTGCGTAAGTGGCCATCGCCGCGGGGATTAGGCTTAAGGGAATAGGAGGCTGCGAGAAGCAGTAGACATGGCCAAGGGCAGTGGAGGAAAGAAAGGTAAAGGCCCGGCCAAAAAGCCTCTGTCCAAGAGGGTCGAGGAGGTACTCGAAGCACTTCAGGCCCGAATGAGTGGATGCGAGTCCACCATAAATAGCCTGGCGACACAGGAACAGCCCCCCAGCGACCGGCACCATGGCACGGGGATCGATGGGGGGGGCGGATTGGCTCTCGAGCTGGAGGGAGGTAGTGTGGCCTCAGGCGGGCAGGTAGGCAATGAGAGAGAGGATGAAAATGAGCGCGCCCCAACTAGGGGGGCCGAAGGAGAAGGGCCTAACAGCGGGGTAAGGGCTAGCACGCGAACGGTGCAGCCCCCGGCCCGGTATAGGGTGGAGAGTGGCCCAAATGAGGTAGTAGCAGGGGGTTTAACCCCTGCAACTGTACAGGAGGGCAGGGATCCGGGGCAAGTAGTCCCAGCAGACCAGGCTATGCGCCCGGCTGTGCCTTCCCCCTCGCCCAGGCGAGGGGGAAGGCGCCAATTGTCTCCACAGAGGGATAGCATGGAGGAGCCTCCGGCACAGCGGGCGCGAGGCGACCAGCTCGCAGCGGTGTTGGAGACCCTCAATACATTTATGGGTCGTTTCGAGAAGCTGGAGAGAAAAGTTGATGGCCTAGCTGAAGCCCGGCGACAACCGGTGGACCAGTCTGTGCGGCATCAAGGGAGCACGTCACGCCCTGAGGCACCTTCCGAGGAGACGGGGAGGAGGCATGAACACCGCCAGCAGATGCACGCTGAATCAACGGAGAACGTCGGCGCACCCCTCAGCCGCGCGAGTGCAGGTAAGTGTACACATTGCCAGCAATGCCAGTGCGAAAGGGGGGAGAGCTCGGGAAACAGGGAACAGACCGAACAGCCGGTACCCCATCGGGAGGTAAGGATGGGGTGGGTTGGGTCATGGGTACCATGGCCCGACCAGGACTCAGCAGGGTTGCCAGAAACTAGTCAGGCCCAGGCAAGTACAAGTACGCAAGGGGTGAGAGGGGTCCCTCCCGCAAACCAACATCAGGGGGCCTGTAGTATGTGCGGGGGGAAAGCGGAGGCGACCGCCTCTGGTCAGAGGGAGCCGGGTACCTGGGCGGCAGTTGGGGCCCCGGTGGGGGCCCACTTGGCCCATCACACCAGGGAAAAGATTTGGAGAGGAGAATACGTGGACGTATTCTCTCTTCTTTACACGGAGCCGGTGCCAGACCCCAACTCCAGTGAAAAAGAAAAAGACAAGGAAAGGTTTAAGCACCCCAAGGTGGAGAAGAATTGGAAGAACTGGTCAGCTGCAGTATCGGTGCTGATAGGGGTTATGATTCAGGCTGCACCCGAACGGGCGACTGAATTAATTAAATACCTGGATATTGTACGCAGGGCGTATGATTCCGGGAGCCCTGGAGCCTGGTTATGTTATGACGAGGGTTTTAGAAAGCGGGCAGCGATTACACCAGGTATAAAATGGGATGTGTATGCTACAGATTTGTGGCTTGAGTCAATGTCCAATGTGGTCGGCACGCACAGGACCGACAGTGGGCATACATTAGCAAGGGGTGGGGTCGCCCCTATGAACGATCCCTTTCGGGAGGGTGGGCGCCGTAGGAGTCAGAGGGGAGCGACCTGTTGGGATTTTAACGGGTCGGGGGGTTGCGCCCGCTCCGTGTGCCGCTTCAGGCATGCCTGCAATCTCTGTGGGGGAGGACACTCAGAATTCAATTGCAGCAGAGCGCGGGGGAACGCTCGGGGTAAGCAGCAAGGGAGACAGAGTGCGGGGAACAACCAGCCCCAAGGGGGAGGCAAGGGCCCCAACTCCGGTTAGGCATAGGGCCTTACAGGAAGCACTCGTGGGCTGCCCATGGGTCGGCGAGGTGGAATATGTTGTGTCAGGCTTCCGGGATGGTTTTATCATCCCGGCAAGGTTCGACGCAACAAGGAGCTGGGTGAAGAACTTAAAATCAGTAAAAGGAAGGGAAAACTTGGTCGCCACCAAGATTAGAAAGGAACTCGAAGAGGGCCGCATTGCGGGTCCCTTCACCACCTTACCTTTTCCTGATTTGCACGTGTCTCCACTTGGAGTCGTGCCCAAGAAACAGGAAGGAGAGTTCCGCCTTATACACCACCTCTCGTACCCGAAAGGACAGTCCGTGAATGATGCCATACCTCCCGAGCTGTGTTCGGTTCGGTATGCATCATTTGACACTGCAATTGAGATGGCGAGGGAGTGTGGAAAGGGGGCCCTCCTGGCAAAATGCGACATTAAGTCCGCATTTCGCTTGCTGCCTGTCCACCCCGACAGCTTTAAGCTACTCGGGTTCCAATTTGGGGGTCAGTATTATTACGATAAGGCAATGCCCATGGGGTGTTCCATATCGTGCTCGGCCTTCGAGCGTTTCAGCTCTTTGCTGGAATGGCTAGCCAGGAGAAGGACAAAATCCCAATATATTCTGCACTATATTGACGATTTTTTATTCCTGGGGAGAAAGGACACGGCAGAATGTAGGAACGTGCTGAGGGAATTTCAGGCGATGGCAGGCGAACTGGGAGTACCCCTGGCACCGGAAAAAACGGTTGGACCTTCGTCGGTACTGACCTTTTTGGGAATCGAGTTGGATACCGAACAGCAAGTGTCACGCTTGCCGGTTGACAAAATAGTGGCATTAATCAGGGATATCCAAGCAATTTTGAGGCGCCCCAAAGCAACGGTTAAACAGCTCCAGGCATTAACGGGGAGCCTCAATTTTGCATGCCGGGTAGTGGCGCCTGGCCGCGCCTTCCTATCCAGACTCTATGAAAGGGTGGGGTCCAATCTCCCCGGGCACTGCCACATCAGGATCTCTGCCGAGATGCGAGACGACCTGAGAACTTGGCTCCACTTCCTCCAGAGTTTTAACGGCGTCAGTATTTGGCGGCAGAGGTGGCTGATGGAGGCTGAGCTCCAAGTCCAATCAGATGCCGCCGGGTCCTTGGGCTTCGGACTATACTGGTCTGGGAGGTGGTGTTCTGCCTTGTGGCCGACTAAATGGGTGCGGGAAGGCTGGACCCGGGATTTGACCTTCCTCGAACTGTTCCCCATAGTGGTAGCGATACACATATGGGATAGGGAATTCGCAGACAAAACTATTTTGTTTTGGTGCGACAACCTTGCAGTTGTGCAGGTGCTGAACTCGCTATCATCACACTCGAGAAGAGTAATGGGGTTGGTGAGAGGGTTCGTGCGGCAATGTCTGGTGAACAACATATTGTTCACGGCTAAGCACGTGCCGGGTATCAACAACGGCATAGCCGACGCACTCTCTCGCCAACAGATGGAGCGTTTCAGGCAGTTGGCACCGGGAGCCAGGATCCAGCCGGAGGAGCTGCCCGAAGGGATTTGGAACATTGGACAGTGACAATGTTTCGGGCAGTGCAGGGTTCACTAGCACCACGCACAAGAGCGGCCTACAGTCAGGCATTGGCCGAATTTCAGGAGTTTAGGATCAAGGAGGGGTGGGGAACTCAGTTTCCAATTTCAGAGGCCCAGACACTGCAGTTTGCAGTGAGCCTAAAAGAAAGAGGCCTGGCCCCAAGAACTATTGGTGGGAAACTGGCTGCGTTAGCCTTTTATAATAAACTGGCCGGCTACGAATCCCCTAACGGCGGGTTTTTTGTCCGAAAGATGTTAGAGGGGTGGGAGAGAGAGTCTCCAAGAAGCAGCGATGCCAGAAGGCCCATTACGCCAACAATTTTAAGGGGCATGTGCCACCAATTACAGAGGGTATGCTTTTCAGAATTTGAAAAGCAGTTATTTCAAACAGCGTTTAAGGTGGCCTTTTTTGGAGCTTTTCGAGTGGGTGAACTCACATCTGCTTCGGCAACAAGTGTAGCGGGTACGGTTATATCCATAAGGGATGTTCAAATAAGGCCAGAAGGAGTGGAGATAATGTTGCGAGGGTCCAAGACGGATCAGCGTAGGAGGGGTCAACGGGTAAAGCTGGCGAGGATAAATGAGGAAGACATCTGCCCAGTTAAAGCATTAACTGACTTTATGGGCAAACGCCCAAGTAGAGAGGGTCCAATTTTTATTCACGAGAATGGGTCACATCTCACGAGATATCAATTCTCTGCATTAATGGGCAGAGCGTTGAAGGGCATGGGATTTTCACCCCGAGAATTTGGCTCACACTCCTTTCGGATTGGAGCAGCAAGTTGTGCAGCGGCTGCGGGATTATCCGAGCAGCAAGTAAAAGGGATAGGCAGATGGAAATCGGAAGCATACAAAGCGTATGTTAGAAAAGTCCAGTTATAAGAGGGTACTAGTGCAGGGATGTGGTGAATGAACACGAGAAACAACCCGTTGTTCAATGTCTGTGTTTTTCGTAGGGGGCGAGCTGCCACGACGGCAGCAGCGAGTCGTCATAGCCGGCCACAGCATTGTCTACTGGGCCGGCAGGCGAGCGGGGAGTACCTACTGGGGTACCCAGCTTGGTTTGGGCCATCTGGCCAACGTATCGTGGAAGGGCCGGAGCGGGATGAAGTGGGCACAGTTTCTGCCCTTGATCCACTCCTTGGCATCGGATCAGCATCCAGACGTACTGGTGATACACTTGGGGGAGAACAATCTCCCGGTCGACACAGGTCTCCACCTGGTCACCAATATCAAGGCGGACTTGCAGGTAGCAAGACGAATCTTACCAAGTACTGTATTTGTATGGTCTGAGATGCTTGAACGCATAAATTGGAGGAACGCCGTGCGCCCGAGTAAGGTGGACAGGGCTAGACGTAAGGTTAACAAGGAAGTGGGGAAGTTAATAGTCGAATTGGGGGGTCATATAATTCGGCATCCGGGAATCAAATTTAGCAAGCCGGAGTTATATAGGATAGACGGTGTACACCTATCTGACGAGGGTCTTGAAATTTATCTAAAGGCCGTACAGGAACAACTTGAAAGGCTACTTCAGAGATGAGGGAGGGGGCAAGACTAGCCAAGCAGAAGCTGGCAGTCTTTAGTGGCAGGGGTCCTGCGAGGTAGTTAGCTTAGAAATAGGGATAGTCTGCTGCCAAGTCATCTCCTTAAGAGGTGGGCTCTGAGTGAGAGCTAGAGCCGCCCGGCCAGCATCACGTCAGAGCAAGGAAGAGGTGGACAACACCCGGGCCTTAGGACAGAGGCGGTCCAAGGCACGGGGAAACATCCCCTCGATACCTTCTTAGGGTCACCATTGGCATGGGCCTCCTGATCCGGCTTAGGGCGGCCGGACAGGGGTGACATTAGCAGCAGCTATAGTTAGCGTTAGGGCGGTACTGAGGAACTTCAGACCGCTCAGGTTTATGTTTAATAGTATTAAATGAGTTAATAGTTAAGGTTAGCAGGACTAGAAGGGGCATAGCCCCCTCCTTAATTAAGAATTTAATAAATTGGTGCGGCCTATGTTGAATCCAAATAATTGGTGTCAGTGTCTTTCTTTGGGGTGTGGGACAATAAGCTGAGAGGAAGGGAGCTGAAATGAGGACATGCATTCAGGAATAGAAGATGGATCCATGGCACCGATCAATGAACTTGACCCTCTCCTTCTTCCCCATCCTAAAGAGTGCCTTACCCCCCAACCCTCACCCTTAGAAACACCTCCGCACACACTACTATCCAGCCCGTGGACCTTGTACTAATTTTCAAAGCAGTCCATGGGAGAGGAAAAGTTCCCCACCCTTGAAATCGACAATAGTGATGAGGAATGAATGCCAGACCCTATAAAGAATGTCTTAATTTAAAGATCCAGTAACCCATGAAAGGAGTCAAGGTTCCTTCCTGGGTTCTTATTCCCAAATCTGTCACTGGCTAACTGAATTAATGTGGGAAAGACACTAAGCTTTTTTGTTTTTCAAGTTATTCACTTGCAAAATGGAATATCAAGCAATCTCTCTCACCATTGTCTAACAAGACCAATCAATTTCCAACAGGACTGCGAGATCGTTAGACAATTAGAGCTATGCCAAATGCAATGCATTATTAGTCTCCTAATGTAAGTAGTAGTCTTCAAACCTTGCTTCTGGAAGTTATCACCCTTTATACTAATTAAAGAGATATTATAATATGCTTCGAAAATTAGTTATGTGTGTTAAATGGCTGGTTGAGCTACTTGTTGATGTAGTAAGATCAAGCTTAAGCATCACATGAAACACCGCCATATCTTCTAGTGTATAGGAGCAAGTATCTATATATCATTCCTATAAAATAAATGAAATAAAGAGGACAAAATACAAAGCTAGGCTTTCATCCTTATTTAAAGGGTATTTACAGACTAATGCTTCAGAAGCAAAGGCTACATAGAACTATGTAGGGGGTTTTCCTACTCTTGTGGATTTTTATCGCCCGGCCCCACCTTCAACTCAGCTTCCTTGCAATCCTTAAACTTATTTGACTTTATAATAAAATCAAGAGTGCCCTCCCCATAGTGGCCACCTGAGAAACTTGGGGTACCTCGAGACGGGCACTCCTGGACGACCGCAGGGGCCGCTCTAGGCCCTGGGGAATGAGGCGGTCCTGCAGGTAGGTGAAGACCACGCCATGTAGGCAGCTTTAGCCCCTTGACCTATAAAGCCCAGGCCATGTAGGGCTTTATAGGTCAAAGCCAACACATTGAAAGAGAGGCTAAGATGACAATCAAAAAGGGTGTGCGGGGGGGGAGAGGGTGTGGGGGGAGAAAAAACAACAATTCACCCTGATTTTCATTCAAAATTCATTAGGAGCCAAAAAATATTTTTAAAATGTAAACCATCCTTTGTAGAATGTCACTTAACAGGATATGAACCCCAAACAGATGGATGGATCAAATGTATTTATTTATTTCTATGTATTTTAGCCTGCACCCTCCTGATGACAGCAGCTCGGGGCGCCTCACAACACAATAAAATATAAAATATAATATTATTATATAAAATATAATATGCATATATATACATAAGAAATATAAAATATAAATAAATATAAATATAAATAGGATATTAAAAAAATTCAGCAACATAAAACATTATAAACATTAGTGGGGCTAAAATCCCCCCCCCCTTTATATAGCGCCAGTAATGTACCTGGTGCTTTACAAAAGTAATGGAATAGACACAGTCCCTGCCCTAGGGCTTACAATCTGAGAGACGGGAGGAGGTGAGACGAAGGAAAGGGGAACAGAGGGAGAGACAAGGAGTGTAACATTCATGAAGATGCGAGGTCCCAGATGAACATGCTTGGCTTGGTTACATCGAGAATGATGGCTGGCTGGTCGGTGTGGTGAGGATATGAGTACACAGACCTCAGGTAACAGATTGTACTGGATGGTAGGTATCAGCAGGAGTTAGGTGAGGGGAGCAAGCAGCAGAAGAGGTGGGTCTTGAGGAGGGATTTGAAGGTATGAAGGGAGGGGGTGAGGCAGATGTTGGCAGGGAGGGAGTTCCAACTTAGTATGGGGATCAACTAGGGAGAAGGGACGAAGGCAGTTAGGGGAGCAGGGGAGGCGTGGGAGGGCGAGAGAGGGGACAGAGGAGGAGTGGAATTCACCGACTGGAGTACGGAAGAAAATTAGCACAGAAAGGTAGGGGGAGCGAGGTTGTGAAGAGCTTTATAGGTGAAGACTAGGAGCTTGTGCAGGATTCGTTCAGGAAGGGGGAGACAGTGAAGAGGAGAGAGGAGGGGCTGCACGTGGTCGAAGCGACAGGCGAGGTAGATAACCCTGGCAGCAGAGTTTTGGACAGAGATGAGGGGAGAAAGGGGAGACCGGGGAAGGCCAGTGAGAAGGAGGTTACAGTAATCAAGGCGAGAGATGACCAGAGCATGAACAAGAGTGTTGGCAGACGAGACAGAGAGAAAAAGGGTGAATCTTAGCAATGTTATGGAGGGAGAAGCGACAGGATTTGGCAACAGAGTCAATGTAGGGTTTAAAAGAAAGGGGTGAATCAAAAATGAAGCCTAAGCTACGGGCTTGGGGGACAGGAAGGATAGTGACCCCGTCAATAAGGATCAACAGGGAAGAGGGAGAGGAAGGATGAGGTGGGGAACATAATGAGTTCAGTTTTAGCCATGTTAAGTTTAAGTTGATGTTGAGACATCCAGGTAGAGATATCAGAGACACAGCTGGTGAGGCGAGCTTGAATAGATGGAGAGAGAGACAGGGAGGAGAGAGAGTGGTGTGTCATCAGCGTAGAGGTGATATTGGAAGCCATGGGAGACAATGAGTTTGCCTAGGGACAGGGTGTAGATAGAGAAGAGGGCCAAGGACAGAGCCTTGGGGAACAAGGAACAATGTAGTGTCAGTTTTGCTTTTTTCACACTTTTAGTGCAATGGATTCAATCAGAGACGAGTTAAAAAGGCATTTCAAATAAAACTGCCAAATACTGAAATTTGAAATTGCTGCATATAGTGATAAAATTCCTCAATCCATTACTTTTAAAAATAGAAATTAAATCGGTATACGAACTAAATAAAGATGCATGTTGAAGGCTTCCAATTTCCAAAAGGCACATTTTGGGGTACCTATTAGGAGGCAGAGCTTTTATTTTAATCCAACAATTTATTAATCTTAATTGAGGTTTTCTAACAGCATTAATCTGACCTATTGCAGCTCGTAGCAAACCTTCTGAGATGGAGTGGAGCAGAGATAATAGATGTCTAAGAAAATAATTAGAAAGCAGTTCTAATTT
Source organism: Sphenodon punctatus (assembly GCA_003113815.1). Classification (NCBI taxonomy): domain Eukaryota; kingdom Metazoa; phylum Chordata; class Lepidosauria; order Sphenodontia; family Sphenodontidae; genus Sphenodon; species Sphenodon punctatus. The sequence goes on along the minus strand of QEPC01000801.1, from coordinate 6,232,624 downwards.
TAAATACACTTTGGAATCTCCACCTTATACTTCTGCTCCATTTATTGAAAGAGAATCAGTCTTAGAATTATAAATCTTAATATTGTTGTTATAGCTCTTCATTCTGTTTTATTGTAAAATGGTAGAATTCCTCCTAACGACTGTCTAGCTTTAATTTAATTCTTCTCAACATATGTTGTTCAGATTAGTTTGCAGTGAAACCAAATCTCTTATAACCTCTGTTTTTGTAAGAACCAAGTCCAATCTTTTCTTCCTCTTCCCTCTTCTGGTTTCTTTCACTTTTAAAGAGATTAGAAGGTGGCATGAGGCAATATACCTGATCCCCAGGGACCAAGGATATGTGGAGCCATTTCTCAGGGTTTTTTTTTTTTTTTTTTACAACTCTGGAGGTACATCAGGGATGCCTTTTGGCCCCTGCGTCATTTAGCTTTCCCCTGTCCTCCTGTCTTTATGGATTGCAGCCCAGAAAAACTGCACCATTATTCTACTCCGGATCAATGTCAACACAACCAGTTCAGGCGATGCCATTTATCTTTTTTAAAATGCTGGCAGTAGATTGGCTTTCTTCTAATCTGGCCTCTAGAGCTTCCACACTTTCCCAAAGCTTACTGCAAGCTAACTCTGTCTGGAAAGCTCCTCCAAGAAAAGCCTTCAAAATGTCTGGGTGTACACTACCCAAACCAGACAATTTTAAAAAAATTAACTTTAGAACTATAGCAGATGAAATATAATACCTTCCTTACTCATTTTTCGAACAAAAAATGTGGAAGAGATCAGAGATGGGGCTGCTGATTGAAAAATAATATAGTAGGGGGTGTTAAACATACTTTATTTCACCCTGTAGTCATAGCTTCCCAATCCAGCAAAGTTTTCCCTTTTACATCTTCAGTCAAAAACACCTGTTCAGAGACTATGCACACAGTACTGAATCTCATCAGGAGTAGACAAACTAAATGTTTTTTATGCTCTCCAATTTGCTACTGGTTTCCATAGAGATGCTAGGCCACTATCCTGCATCATGTCCTTTTTAAAGGATATTTCAGATGTCACATTGGCCTTTTCTAAACAGGCCTTGGCTGCGGGGGTGGGGGATGGGTGTGCACACCGCACACCAGTCCCTGACGCATCCTCACTCATGAAGCAACCACAAGTTTGGCCAATTGCTCCATGCGTAGGCGATGGGTGGGCATGCGTGTTTTGCGGGAACACACATGCATGCCCGCCCACCCACCCACCTGCTGTGGCATTCTTATGGGAGGCACCCACACATGCCTACGCAGTGAACCTGCATGGCTGCATTCATGTAAAAAAGGCCATTATCACATGCTAAACCCTATTAAAATGTTGCAGAAAATCCATGGTAAATCACTACTATACAACGCCTATTTGTCGCATGTAAGCACTACTATTATGTAGTAAATACTTTATAACTAGATACCGTAACCTTTGAAAGCATCCAAAGTTTAAGGTACTAAACAAAAGTTTTGTTCTATTTCCTGTACCTCTATATTTCCACACTAAGAATAATGGTCAGAAAATCTCTCTCAACATCCCCCCACCCCACCCCAAGCAGCCATTTCTGGAGCAGTCTTCACGAGCAATATAACCAGTGTAGCTACTCCAGGAACAGAATAAAATGTTGGCCTTTGTATTTATTGCAGCGCAGAGTCAAGTCTGTCACATCTATATATTTCTTTTTTTTTTAAAGGCAACAAGTGTATCAACTTTGGCCTTGGTTGAAAGCAGCATTAAAATAGTATCATCATCATCATCATCATCATCAATCATCATTTTTACTTTTATAGTGCTCCCCTTTCTTTAAATGGCACTCACAGTGCTTTATAAACATGTAAAAGCAATATAAAACAATGTAAAAAATGTTCAATGTAAAAGTGAGTTTTCAGGTGCTTTTTAAAGGTAAGGAGTAAGTTCAAGGAACTAAGGGTGTTTTTAGACAAGTGCCTCCCCATCCATTACCCACCCATCATGCATGTTGCAGGGCTATATTGGCACCCTATGCAGTCATGAAACATGCATGATGGGTGAGGAGATGCTTGTCTAAAAACACCCGAAGAAGGACATCCGGAGGGAGCCAAATTCCACACCAAGGGGTCCGCCACAGCAAATGTCTGATCACCCAATGACTTATGACACGATGGTGGGATCCCCTAAGTCCATTTTTAAATTGGATGTGCCCCCCGAGCGCCAGCCTGAAGACGGCGTGGGTGAGTGTACGTTCCTGTGACCCACACACGGAGTATCAGGGAATAACCCAGGATGCTCTGTGCAGGGCTTGAGTTGGTGGTGCATGGGTAGGGGTGCAGACCCAGTGCACACCTGTCCCAGCCTGTCTGATGTTCTCCCCACCCCCATCAGAAGTGCATGGGTGCTCCACCAAGCACACATGAACCTGCCCCCCAGCTGTGCCCATTCAAAAACTGCCAAAGAGCAGGTGGTTTCTGAGAGCAGATACCCACCCGAGTGAGGCTCCAGGGGGAGGTCTCAAATATAGCCAGGGCCTATACATTCAGGGCCCTGAATACCAGCGGCAGAATCTTAAACACAACCTGTCTACTTAATCTGGTGTGTTTACATCCAGATCCAAAAACACTTCCTATGGTTGCAAGCATCAGAAATAGTCCCAGAGGGGTAGAAGGTTTGCTACTACTAAAGACTTATTGGCTCCTTTGGGACAGATATCCATTGCATTATTTTAAATGACCTTAAGTGTTTTATTAAATTATATATGAAGGAGTTAAAATGTATAAATTAAATTGTGTGTGAAAACTTGTGATCGAAGCTAATGAAGAGTCTTTAAAATGAAAATCTTAATGGAGTCTATGTTGACGTTGTGTTAATTCTGGAAGCCTTGCCATAGTTTCATTTAAAGATGTGTTTATTGCTTTATACTCCAGTGTATGTTTTTTCAAGTGACATGACACACGAGATGGTATAGGAGAAGAGCACTAAGTCTGAATATATTATTCAAGTGCACTGAATAAACAAAATGGAAATTATTCAGGGTCCGGTTAGGGTGGTAGATGCATTCAGGCTAGGGTGGTAGATGCATTCAGACATCATGGAAACCATTACCACACAGTACCCCCTGTTGGTATATGCAACATCCATAAGTTAATGCCTTTTCCTTGCAACATGGACCTGCCTGCTGTCATTCTCATTGTAACCAAGCCAAGCACGTGCACTTGAGACCTCGCATCTTCATGAATGTTAGACCCCTTGTCTCTCCCTCTGTTCCCCTTCCTA
>QEPC01000801.1:6117500-6226327 GCA_003113815.1 Sphenodon punctatus | reverse complement strand
ATGTAACCTGACAGGATATGTAGATGCAGCTTGGGCTGGGGACAGCTCTGACAGAAAATCCACCAGTGGTTGGCTATTTCTGCTAGGAGGGGGACCCATCAGCTGGTCTGGCAAGAAACAGACCACAGTAGCACTCTCCTCAACAGAAGCCAAGTATGTTGCAGTTGCGCATGCTAGTCAAGAGGTAATTTGGCTACGACAATTGCTCACAGATTTGGGGAAAGAACTGAACAGCCCTATACACATTTTGGAAGACAACCAAGGCTGTATTGTATTTGCACAAACGGAAAGAGTAAACCCGAGGACCAAACATATAGACGTGAAATATCATTTCCTAAGAGACTCGCAAGAACAAAGACTTATAGACATGCAATATTATCCTACAGAAGACATGGTAGCAGATGCCCTGACAAAACCTTTAGCAGGAGAGCGCCACCGAAAGCTACTAAGTAAAATGGGTTTAGTAAGTTAACTTCTGTCCGTTGAGAAGGGGTGTTGGTATATGCAACATCCATAAGTTAATGCCTGCTGCATTAAGAACAGTAATTGACTATACAGCCACCAGATGGCGCTGCTATGTTTATGTGTACATGGAAGGGAGATGGGGTTTTGCAGTTGAATTCCTTTTTGTAACCACTCCTTCTTCCATTCTCTCTCATTGTCTCAGTCTCCATTTTGTCTTCTTACTAGTTAGATGCAACTAAGGATCTGTGCCTGAGAAAGCTTAAGTAAAGTTCTGTTTTAAACCTTCAGCTGCATTTGTCCTTACTGATTGCGAATCAGTTTTTACTCTGCAACACCCCCAAGGCAATCCTGTGGTGCTGCTACACAGATTGTGGAGGAGTTCCCACGATGCATGAAAACACTCATAGCAAAGGATTCACAAAAGTGAAAGCCATACATAGAGGTGCATAAGATATGTAATTCTCAAGAGCCAGGCCTTGAAACTTCAACCATGGGGTACCTGAAGCAGCATGTGATTCCACAGTGCCACCACAGCCCAGTCGTGGCCCTGTTCACCTTCCTTAGCTATAGCCCTTCCCATGCCCTCTCCAACATGTTCCACCCCCATCCCGTTTCCTGGTTGGCTGCCAGCCAGGATATAAACCAGGTTGGTGGCAACAGGAAGCTGGGCAGAGCAACCGTCTTACTCCTGTTTCTGCTTCAAGCCCTTGCTCTTGTCTTGCCTTTTTCCCAGTCCTATCTCTCCAGTCTCCTCTAGTCCTTGCCCTCAATCTTGTCTCTTGTTTCCCACTTCTATCTTATCTCCCAGTCCTGGCCTCAGTCTTGACACCTCATTCTAACCCTAATCCTGAGTCCCACCGCAATGCCAGTCCACTTCTGGATGCCCCCTCACCCCCACCTCCTTACAGTAATGAGGGAGGGAGCCATTGGGTTTATTATAGCTAGGAGCCCACTAATGTGGGGTGATCCAGTAACAGTATACTACAAACCAGGGGGGGGGGCTGTTGGAGAAGGTTTCCCCTCCCCACACAACTTAGCCAAAATAAATATTTTGAAAAGGCTGACAGCCTCTATTACAGACAGACCCATATTGTATTAGCAGTAAAGCTCCAGGGGTGAGGTGACTGCCTCTCTTTTATAAAATGATTCTTGTCGCTGAATACACACTATATATACCCACACAGACTTGCAACATTCCATTTCCAAAAAATTAATGAACAAGCTAAACACTCATTTCATACTTCACTCTCAAATGTATTAACATCTTTGGAGTGGTGCTTGCTGTCTTCTCTTTAGAATCTTACAGAGGCACTTCCATGTTTTCATGCATCATGGGAACTCTTCCACAATCTATGTGGCAGCACGGCAGGATTGCCTTGGGGGTACTGTGCAGTAACGATTTCCATGATGCCTGAATAGATCTACCACCTAGTAACCCCAAAGTATAGTAGCTGGATCCTGAATATTTTCCATTTTGTTTATTCAGTGTACTTGAATAATAGAATCAGGCTTAGTGCACTTCCCCTATACCATCTCGTAAATGTGTCATGTCACTTGAAAAAACATACACTGGATTATACACTGGAAAATCTGCCCAAGAGAACCCTTCTTTAAACTTAGAGGGGTTATACAGTCTTGAAATTCTCTGCCAATGGCAGGGGTTCATCTAATTTGATCTCTTCGACTTGTGCCAAAATTTCTATGCACAAGCATTTCATAACAAAATAATATTCCAAAGATTTTGAGCAGCTCATTTTCTTCACTTATTCAAACAGGGTTTTAAAAAGGTCCAGTTTCTAAAATGCAATGGTCATTTTTCATCCACACTTCCACCTAATTCCTAGATGGTATTTCTGTATTTTCAAATTATAGAGTAACAAAAGCTACACGCAGTTCCCTTCTTACAGGAAGTGAGCCAAGAAGCAATTTTTATAAAGGATGCCTATAATTTTCTCTATAGAGTGAGATGATTCACAATTTCAAACACTTTGATATCTAGTGTGGGAGGAATATTAACTAGTATAAAGTAAGCCATCAAGATACCCCATAAACATTATGGATAATCCTACAATTTAAACCAAGATGACATTAAATGAACTGGTGATACCACAAAAGTACTCATTTGCACTGACATGATAAGGAACAAGTATAAAAAGCAGTCCTATGCATAAATGCATTTTTCCCATCCATTTGGAGAGTAAGGCCGTTTTTACATGGACGGGGGTGGGGGTGTTTTGGCGCGGCGGGTGTAGGTGGGTGTGTGTCCATTTACATGGACACCCACCCACCTAAACCTACTCACACCCACCTCCACCCATGGAGCATCCTCCATTCTGTCGGTGGGTGGAGGTGGGTGTGCAGCGGGTGTTGGCAGGTGTGTGGCAGAGCGCACACACACAAACACCTGCCGCCCGTGGTGTTTCCACGGGCACACACCCACCACACACCTATCCCCCCCCCCCACTGGTGGCCATATACACAGACGCCCCCCCACCCCACCGCTGCACACCCGCTAGAACAGCTGTCCTTGTAAAAACAGCCTTTGTTGCAGAGAGGAAATACTTTGTCTCCAGAAAACAGTGTTTCTACCTGGTGAGCACTAAAATAACATTTAAATCTAAAGAAGCAAGGGATGGGGAAACAACTCAATAGCACTTTTACTCCAGTAAGTCAGTATGTCATTTTGCACTGTGATTCCATCAGACCCAATAAAGCAAAGGAGAATGAACTTTGATTAGATATCTGGCAACAGTCTGATGATGCTGGAAGTGGTGTTGGCAGTTTGCAATAAGTAGCTCTCATTCATTGGAGCATGGCCTGATATCATGGCCTTGTATGGTAATAAGAGTTGTTATGCTGTTGGAAGTGCTTTCCCTGCCACTACTCCTCCCTAAAACTGAGACATGAAAAAAAAATCCTGAATGGAATAAGTGTTAACCATCCTGTTCAGCCTTATTGCAACTGATATAGGCCCTTTTTACACAGACACTCGAACACCGATAAAATGAGTGTTACATTTTATTATACATTGTATAATAAATCTGGGCGACGGGTGGAGATGGATGTTGCGCGGGAGCATGCACGCACCTACACCCACCGCAAGTGGTGTTTACACAGACGCCTCCACTGATCTCCACCCAGCGAAACTGGGTGGAGGCATCTCATGTGAAAAGGGCCCATGTTGCAGGGCTGCAGTGTTGCCCTGTACCATGTATAATAAAAATGTAACACCCATTTTATCGGTGTTAGAGTGTCTGTGTAAAAAGGGCCATAGTTGTAATCACAGATTAAAGAGTATGGAGACTAGATGGCTAATGAAGAAATTTCAAAGTTATATCAGCAGCTGGGAAAGTTCTTTTTTGCACTCTGGGGGGCATGCTAATGGAAGCTGGATTGCCACCATAACATCAGCAGCTCACAGCGGTTTGGCTGGCACTTGCATGCTTTGCAAGGGAGAAGGCACATGGAACTAAACATTAGAAACAGGTGTACGGCTAACCTATTCTGCTTCCATCCTTGTTCCAGCAGGGCCAGGCGTAGAATCCTTTGGTAGTCCAAATGGGCAAGAAAAACCAGAGAAATGGTCTAGGATTTCATTTAATCCTGAAAGCCAAAAAGGATCTGGGGCTGATTGGCCAGATGTTCCAGGGTGGTCACATCTTTTGTTCAGACTGCGGTGGAATGCTGTGAATGGAGGCTCTGATAATTGGTCCAGTTGGCCATTTAGGTATCCTGAGCCCTGGCTATTAGGGCCCTGCATCTTGCACTCCATCAATTTCAGACTAGATACCTGATGTGCATTAAATAAACAAGATGCCAGTCTAATTTAATCCATTAAATGTGTCCTTGCCTTTCTTCCATAATATGTGAGACAAGCTGTCCCATGCAAGGAACACGTGACTGAGTAGAACAATTGCTATGATTCAGACTATGGCAGACAAGGACAACAAATATTTTTGTACTTGCGTACATACTTTATGGACATTTTTAGACACACGTTAAAGTTCTGGATGTTTCAATCTTCTGGGTTTACAAGTCCACAAGTAACTTCCGAATTCATTTTTCACACACACACACACACACACACACACACACACACACACACACACACACACACACACACACACACACGCAGAGGTTTCATGCAGAAGTTCAAAGAGCCAGATCTGGATGAATGATTTCAACACACAGAAAGTTCTGGATGTTACAGCAAACATCCAGGAGAAATGTGTGTCTAAAAACATCCTATGCTGTATTAAGTACAGTAACTAGGGAACTGTACTAGCTGATTATTAGCTGATTCTGGGGCCAAGTAAACACTGGTTATACTGTTTTTCTAAAAGATCTTTTTTTAACAAACAAAAAACCCTAGTGTTTTGTCAACTAACAAGTTTTCCAGGTCACTCTTTTTTTGTCAGGAAAATATCCACACACTAGTTTAAAAACATATCGCCTCCAATCTGCATATACAACTCCCTAAGGTAACAGTGGCCCTTGACATTAGCAATTTGAACTTATTCCAACTAATCCCAATATGTGTTGGCTAGAGAAACAATGGGTGTTTTTAGACACACATTTCTCCTGGATGTTTGCTGTAACATCCAGAACTTTCTGTGTGTCTAAATCATTCATCCAGATCTTTTAACTTCTGCGTGAAATTTCTCCCAGAACATTTGTGTGTAAAAGGTTCTCCTGGTAAACTGCTTTGCTCCAGGCAGCTGTGGTTACTTGATTTCCATGGCAGCCAGATTGAAACATCCAGAACTTTAACATGTGTCTAAAATGATAAAGGCTTTGATTCTGATTTTAGATAAGTCCAGGCCCTTGGAGCTTTAATATAGGTCTATGACTTGGCTCTTAACTCAATTAATTTTAAAAGAAGACTGGAGAGGGGGAGAAGAAGGCAAGAGAGCACCAGTGAGGAGTCTGTACCAAGAACCACATACTGTATAGGCTTAAGGATTCATTCAGATTTTGTGGTTGTTGTTGTTGAGGTCCTAAATGGTTACACTTCCCATTCTCCAGCAAAGACGAGATTTTTGTAGTTTAAAAATAGTTACGTTTCAGTTTCCACAACTATAAACATTTGTAAACGAGTGTTACAATAACATTAGAATGAAGCATTAGAAATTTCATCCTTAATTTAATAGTTGTATGAGTATTAATTATTTGGTAAAAAAATTAATCCAAAGACTTTCTAAAATCCCTTATATGACAATCAATTTTTAAAATACAGCTCCACTTTGAAAAGTGACTCTGTAAAAGTGTCATAGTGGGGCGGAAGGAGTGAGTTTGTGCCTACGTAACCCCTCCGTATATGTCCCTAGATAGTAGTAGGGCTGGGTTCAAAGGTCAAGCCCCCATCTAGGAACACCTTGGAAACACATAACCCTACTACTAAATACCTTACAGAGGCCTGTAAGGTTATCAACAGTTACTTTATTTTTATCCCCTCCCCAAAAGATAGTGACAAAAATAAAGATCAAACAAATGAATACAGGGTATTTAGCAGGATGCACATTCATGTCCTATGAAGTGTACAAACTGTTGGGAACCAAAACCACACAGGATGATCCAGTTTACTAATCCTAGGCCTCCACTAGGTCGGAGAGCCCTGCCTTGTGGCAAACCCATGCAATTCCAGAAACTCGAAAGACTTGTGGCTTTGACTTACCCAAGTAAGCCTTTCACAAGGAGCTGCAAGCACCCCCTTTTGCCAGTAGGGGATGCTCTACATGGTTCTCCTGTGCTCACCGCCTTCTACATGATGGTAAAAAACTGACCGGGTTGGGTCCCCAGATGACCGCAGGCACAGTTGCAGCTATGCTGGCACTGGTGCTTTTCTCCCTTGTTCCTTCTTCAGCTCCGCTGGCAGGGCTGGCCTTACCACAGGGCAGTTCGAGGCGGCTGCCCCAGACCCCACTCCTGGGTGGGTCCCGCACTCGGGGCCCTCAGCTCCCAGCCACTGTCTGTCTCGGCCAGGGAGTGAGGGAGAGGCAGAGGCCCCGCCTCTCCCTCACTCCTTGGTCCCCTCTGTTGCCTGCCAGTCTCAGCCAGGGAATGAGGGAGAGGCGGGGCCTCTGCCTCTCTCTGACTCCCTGGCCAAGTCTGAGACAGGCAGTGGAGGGGGCCAGGGAGTGAGGGAGAGGCAGAGGTCCCGCCTCTCCCTCACTCCCTGGCAACTTCCAGCGGCGGCAAGTGGCAAGGCAGCGGATTCAATCTACTGCTGCAGCACCTGGCACGACCCAGGAGCCGGTGAGTGGGCCCAGCATGGGGCCCAGGCCAGTGGCGGCAGTAAGTGCCACAAAAAATGGCTGGGTTTGGGGATGGGTGGAAGGGACTGCCCCCTCCACCCATCCCCGAGAGCCCAGGCCCGGGGAGCGCCCCCTGAGCCAGGAAGCACCCCTAGGCTTACCGCCCAGGGCAATAGGACCCCATATTTCTCACCCACCCTGGGCCCCGCAAATTTTAAGACCAGCGGCGGCCCTGTCCTCTGGACAAGATAAGCAGTGCTTAGACTCCTTCTCTCCAGCATCCCAGTGATTCAAGCTCTTTCAATGTATGCTTGGTGACAGGCAGGCTCTGCTGGCTTAAAGAGCCTCAGGGGCAAAACAGAGTCTGTCACTCTTGCCTTGGTTGCACAAAAGGCTACCAAACCAGAAAAGGCAAAACTTATGCAGCCCCATCTCTCTTAGCCTAAAGTCTTACATGTGCAATTAACATTATGGTAACTATTGGTAACTATTTGGAAGCCATTTCATAACAAAAGCAAATATTCAGTTAACTCACTAACCACCTCTCACTAGCTAATAAGTGAAAAGACAATACGAAACAGATATCCTACATTAACAGTTTAAAGAAGAATTCTATCATTTTAATATGCACGAGCTGCATACAACTAAACAGCCATGGCTCCCTCAATGAGCTCTAACATCTTTACTAATACTGTTTTCTAAACGTCACTAGATCATCAACTATACACCTGTATTCATCATTTAGTCATTTCCATATGCTAAATGTACAAGTACAAAGATCTGTGTCTACATGCCAACCCTGGGCTCCAACTAGCAAGTCAGAATCTTGCATGGCCTTGCGTCATAACATTGCATGCGAGAGAAGTTCTGCAGGCCGAACTACACCCATGCAACCGCACTCCCTTCTGGGGGATTGCATTTACAATGGCTGAAACTCAAACTTTATGAAAGGCAACATGAACACTTGGCAAACTTTTCCCTGTGTAAATCCTGTTGCTGATGTAACAAAAAAAGAGTACAATTCAACTCATTCCTTCTTACCTCCTCACCCATTGACATTAATGGGAGTTTTGCAACTGGCTTCAATGGGTTCAGGACTGTAGGTTTAACTTACAATGCCAACAGGAATAAAGTCTTGTTTTTGTCAGTATCCAACAACAGAAACTACTCAGAGAGCAGTTCTATTAAGGAAGATATGACTGCAGGTCATCCAGGGAACAGATCCATTAAAACAAAATGAGTCACTTTAAACAGTTAGTTTGTAGGGAACAGCTGCACATGAAAGGCAACTATATAACTTAAAAATAACTTTTCCATCCCAAAATAGTTTGCTTAATATTGTTACCTACAAGTAACAGAAATCACCCAAGATTTCAAGAGCAGGTTCCTACTGCCTTTTTTTCTTTTCAGAAGCAAGTACATTTTTTCTCTGTCTTAGGTTGATATCTCATTCTCTAGAGAGGCAACTTTGCTGCTTCATTAGGAAAGTAAGGTTGCCATGTTGGTCCCAAATATAGGCAATAGACAAAGTACAAGGGTATCTTTTATTGGACCAACTCCACCAACTGCAGTTGGTTCAATACAAAAATATCACTGTACTACTTTGTCTATATTGCTTCATTAGGAGAAATCCTTGCAGTGTAATCTCCTAGCCGTAACCCACGGTTTAGTTTGTCCCAACACAGTTCCAGCTTGTCTAATCTTATGCCTCCCAGTTGTTTAAACAAACTTCCTGATCCTAAATGAGAGAAAGATCCACTTAGAAAACAAAAAACCGATTCTGGAAATTCCACATGTCATCAGTTTTTAAGTGTATCAATATTAAGTGTATAAAAAGTCAGAGCTATTCTTAGGTCCTTTTACACGGGCGGCACCCACATATGAACACCCAGAAATCTGGGTGTTCATGAGTGGGCGAGTCTCATTTAAAATCTGCATCAGGTGTGCATGCGCATGCTCCTGTGAAAATGCATGAACACCCACCTCCACCCATCACATACGCATGGAGCAACCAGCAAAAACAACGATTGCTCCGTGCATGTTAAATGGGTGGAGGCCGGTGTGAACCGGTCTACACCCTTCCCCCGCCCACCGCACACAGACCGATGTAAACACTGACCCCTCCCCTCCTGCACCATGGCTCGTGTACAAAGGGCCTTAGGTGGAGATTCAGGATTATTTCTAAAACACAAAAATTGAAATACAAATGAAAAGTATTTTTTTCTTTAAAAGTGAGGTGCATATTTGTGTGTGCTGAAAAGAGAGAACTGGAGGACATGCAGGATATAAAAGAAAATCATGTTTGTGCCTATCATGTGCTCTGCTTTGTGAGACCTAATTTCAAACAATTCTTGCATTCATGCAAAATTCATACAAAACCTGTAAAAGGAGGAAAGCTAGAGAAACCTAAAGACAGAGTCAGGGAGATCTAGCAACAGCTCACATTTTCTTGAACCGATTTCCAACTTTCACAATGGCATGGTTTAGACCAGTTTTAGCTTTCCTCTGGCCACATTTTCCTCTGACCCCTTATATAATCTTAAACACCCTCTAGTAAGCATAGCTCAATCATAAAAGAGCTTATGGAAAGAAAATATATATTGTTAGAATAAAGATGGTTATTAAATCATCATTTACAGAGAGGACACATGGGAAAGCTTAGGACACGAACAATTGAAATCATACTCAGGTTGACTGGTTCCTAAATCTAATGATGCTCCAAGAGAAATAAAATGCCCAAGAGGAATCACACAGTTTTGTTAACATCTGAAGCATGAACTCATGGAGACCAACTATGCTGTATTTTAAAAGATGGCCATTATTCGATATCTAACATCCCATGATGCATGCCTATTTGGAAGCATTTGCTTACATAAGAATCATGGCCATATTTTCATACATCTAATTTAATGCATCTTCCAGAGGTCTAATTCAGCTTCTAAGCCTTCTAAATAAGTATTCTAAAAAAAGAGAAGGCCTGATAGTTACAAGTCCAAAATAGTTTCAACAAGAACTGCAATACTTGTGAAAATTAGTCTATCGTTATATAGGACTCAAAGCAAAGGTTTAAGAGGCCACCCCTGCTGTTACAGAAAGTGCTATTGTGTTCCTAATTGCTTTGTTTTGAGGCTACTTTAATCTTAAAAATTAAAGGAAAATTTACTATCATACTTATGCAGGTTAAAAGACACAGTAGATGCAAATGAATTTTAGACAGACACATTTCACCAAAAAGAATTATCCCTGTGAAAAAGTCTTTTTTTAAAAAGACTATCTATATTGGAAACAACTACCAGGATCCTTCCTCATTCAGACATGCTGCTATGAAATCTTGTAATCATCAGCTTGTAGTCAAGAGACTTAGGCCTTTTTCAAACGGACACACACACCCCCCCAATGCGTGGGTGGGGGTGGGGCGTCAGTTGAACGCCGTGGCAGGTGCAGGGGGGATGGGGGTGTCCATGACAATGTCACAGTTGGTGGGTGGGGGTACGTACGTGCTTCACTTACCTACACCTATCACCCACGCACGGAGCAATGGGCACCAATGCTGGAAACTCCATGCGTGGAGGTGGGTGGAGATCCATGGGAACACCCCCATGCACCGCCCAATCACCATGCCACCCACCCATCTCTCCACGCATCAGTGCCCATTTGAAAAGCGCCTTAGATAAGACATATACTTTATTTCACAGAGATTCAGTTTCAGCCCCACATGCTGTTAGCACTGTGGATAACATGCTGTAACTATAGCATACAAATGCATTCCCATATCCCCTCAAGACTCTGGTGGCTAATTAGTTTAACTAGCTGTTTATCAATACAACTTTGAAAAAGTCTACATTATGAATCATATTCACAGATGGAGAACTGTCACTGTTGCCAGCCATTGCTAACACCTGCTAGAAATATATGCCTGGGTATTACCAGATGTAAAGCTAGACAGACACTCATTTTTGGTTTTTAACCTGTCTTCTGTTATGTCTGTACAAGAAAGATGCATGTTTAAGGCCCAATGAACAGGAGTACTGAAAACATGCGTCTTTCGCTGACACATAGGGCATCTTTAGACATAACAAAGATCGGGTGTCAAAGCCCCTAAGCACGTGTTTGGCCATTGTCTGTAAGCACCACAACAATCCCAGCACCAATTTAGCCACCCGTTGAACACGTGATGTGAACACCATTGCATCAAAAGGGCAAATTGCATGTTCCAGCTGAACACATGGCCAACATTGTGTCTAATGATATTGCATGGCGCGTTAGCAGATAAAATACAGGGAACAAGTTGACAGCGTTTGCGTGCTGAGATCATGAGGCGAGCAAAACACCAATTTGCCTCAACATACAGCAAATACAGCCAAGATCATCTGCTGGAGGGTGGGGGGAACCAGGGGTAAGGAGAGCTGCCCCCTTCCTCCCCCCTCCCCCCCGCGCCTTCTGTTGCTGTGTTGCCATTGCGCGAGGCCACCCTCCGCTGGGACTAGGACTAGTAATGCCGCAAGTGCGGCTGGATTCCCTTCTCCCTTTCTCATCTTGGGGGTGGGGTTAAGGACTCCCCCGCCCTGCTCAGCCGCTTCAAGAGTAGCGGATGCTGTGGCCACTGCCTACCAACCAAGACCATCTGCTGGGGGGGAGCAGGGGTAAGGAGAGCTACCCCACTGCTCCTCCCCCATGCCTGCTGTTGCTGTGTTGCCATTGCGGGAGGCCATCTTTGGCTGGGACTAGGACTAGTAATGCCGCAGGTGTGGCTGGATTGCCCACCCCCTTTTTCATCTTGGGGGTAGGATCAAGAACTCCCCCACCCTGCTCAGCCACTTCAAGAGTGGAAGATGCTGCAGCCGTGTCACAGGGGTGCACTCCAAAGGGGCACAGCCAAAGGGGTATGGCCTTTGGGGGGCCCTTCGGAGGGAACCTGAGGATTGGGGGAAGTCAGTGGTGTAGGCTAGGATTATTTGTTTTTTGTGACTAGGAATTGGAGGTTAGCAAGGTGGGGTTTCGTTTCGCCTTCACCCCCTGGTGAGAGTAGGTGGCAAGGGGGGGGGTTGTTAGGGTGGGGTATCTGCTACCTTGGTGAGAGGGGGGGCAGAACCTGGGGGGGAAATGGTACCCCAGTGAGAGGGGGTACTAGGGGGATAGCGTGTGTGTAGTATTTTTGAATATTATAGTCCCAAGGCTAGGGGTACTTTGTATTGTTTATTGAATGGCTGGAGTTCTTGTACTTTTGAGGTTATACCGTGATTGATGTTGTTTCATTTATTGATTGTATATGTAAATTGCTTTGTAAACCACCTCGAGTCACAATCAGCAAGAGGGGTGGTATAGAAATAATAAATGAAATTAAATGAAAAAGATGGGTTGTGTGTCTAAGCAGCGCCACATGGTGAACACAGGACCAAACCGGTGTTCATATCAAGGTCAAAACACACATTCAGACACCTGTTGATGTAAGACACCCCATAGCTGCTGTTATTACCATCATATAACACCAATATAAGAACACCAAGAAGTAATTAAGTTTATTTAGGCGTTTAGCTTGCACCATAGCCACCACACAACCAAAACGAACAAGTACATACATAATACATAATGCGTAGTTAAACAAAGCAAAAACATTTAAAATAGTACATTTGGTCCAGGGCTAAAACACAGTCCTGGAAAATCCTTGACCCCCGCACTGCGGGCAATCAGAGAATTTCAACTACCAACTAACACTTAATCCCCAGGGGTCAATATTAAAGTCCTAAGAGATCAACATTCATATGCCTTGCCCTTTTGGGGGCTTGCAGTGGCAACACCTAGCCCCTGGGACCTAAGTCACAATCACAGAAGCACATAGTTCGGAGAAACGAAAGGCCTTGCCCTTCTTGGGGCTTGTGCTAGCAACACTTGGCCCCTGCACTACTCTTTGCACTAAGATCTTGGGAAATCGAATTTCATAATATATCTTGCCCTTCTTGGGTGTTGCACTAGCAACACCTGACCCCTGGTACCTGGATCACAATCACAATATTGGAATGTCAAAATTCCTAGGCTGCCTTGCCCTTCTTGATGCTGGCCACATTTGACCCCTGCAGTACTCAAAATAAGATATATAAATGCCTGGCCCTTCTCGGGGCTTGAGTGAGTTGACCCCTTGAATAGTGAAGGAAGTTAAAAGAAGTAGAGTTGTAGAGTAATATGGCTGGAAAGAACCTCAAGTTATGGGTCATCTTATCCAGCCCCTATGCACTGCTTTAGAATTCACTATCCATACCTAAACTGCCCCAACAACAACAAAATCCACCAACAGAGAAAGAAAGCCTACGATACATCATCTGCCAAAAGTAGAGATCGGGAGAGACCAGAGAACCCTGGTGCCTGAAATAAAAGGAAGCAATTTTTAATCCAGGTGACTCAAATAAGTGAACCACGTCCCATGCTACAAGGGAAAGGTGGGGGGAGCAAAACCCCTCAGAAACACTGTCAACATGTTTGGCAGTGTTTCTGAGGGCAAACATGACCTGAGGGCAAACTCTTTCTCATCCTCAAATCTGGTGATCAATTAGTCCCTGACCATGTAAAAAAACAAAACAAAACATATAACCAAATCAATTTCCTGTCCACTTCTTTCTCAAAGAAATTGCTGCTATGGCAAACGATGCAACTGCCCGGGTAACATATTCCCTCTTATCAGTCCATAAAAACACCAGTTGTTGATGGTGAGGTCTACCTATATCCACCTCAACTGTCTTAAATAGTCTACACCTAGGATAATCATAAATAGGGCAATCAAGAAGATAATGGAACTGATTCTCCACCTGCTCCAAACCTCAAATACATCATCGTTCCAAATAAGGAGTACCCATAAAGCGGCCTAATGTAACTTCAGTCCAAACGACCTGTATTCTTACGATAGGCCGCATCAGTAAGTCAGTTAAAGTAATTAGAGCCCACAGCTGAAGGTAACCGGTATTTATATAAAGGTGAAGTTTTAACATATGTAGCTTTCGCCCTAGTGACTTGTACATCCATATCACTAATTCTGCATTTCACCATTCCCACAGCTTCCTTATAAGGCATATTTATCAAAAATTCCTAAGAGAAACCCAGAGAATTAGCATTCCGTTTAACCCCTCGCCACTACGGGTCTATCTTATGCCAAATTAAACTCATCTTTTCCTCCAGACATAATCTAGGTAATGATCCCAGGCCAGAATGATACATTTTCGGCCAGAAATATAATAATAGGCTTATGATTCTCACATCCATTGATTCTAGCCCAGTGCCAATAATATAAAAACACCAATCTATTTCCAGTGCAATCATCCAAAGGACCATAGAGACATGGATTCTTGTGATGGGATTTTACATCCTTCTGGTCTCTATGGTGGCTGTGGAATGTCTCCAGAAGCTCTTCCCAGATTTAAAGTTTTTTGACCGAATGGCTTGGTTTGTAGTAGTCATGTTTGGAAGAGTATTCTATTTCTAAAAACTGTGGAACAGGCACACCATGAGCAAGAAAACCAGCAAGGGCATTTGTCAAACTGTGGAGGGATGAAACAGTGCACAGCAGCAGTGCAGCCAGAGAAGGAAGGACTTCAGTGGCGGCAGCAGTGGAAAAAAGGGCCAGAACCATTCTCATGACCATGCTGGTGGTTCCTCGACCGCTCTCTTTTCAAATATCCCACATTTGTTGTTTATTCAGTTTCAGTAAAACTATTCCCCTTAAGTGCAATAGTGCCATTGTTTGGGATTGTGGGTTTGGTGTTTGGCATGGGGGGAAGGGAACTGTATTTAACTGCATCCAATTAAGAGTAGGGAATGATGGTGGGTGGGGAGCTTCACAGGAAAAAGGGCAAGATTGTTGTCAGAGGTGACTTTCATATTATTATTATCATCATCATATTTATTGTCTTAACCATGGGTTATAACATAAGCAAATATATAAAACAGGATAAAAAACAACAGAAAATTAAATCATAACAAATGAAAATCAGAAACATCAGTCCAGCGAGCCAATGTCTGACTATTGACACAGCAGTATAAAACAAAATAAGTTTGTAGATCCAACTGCAGAAATTATTTCACTTCCCAACACAAGTACACCTATGTACTATCAAGGCGTGTGCAAAATTAGCTACCTTCAAGGTAACATGTTTACTGGGATTTGCCAATAATTATGCCAATAATTACTCTAATAGAAACCTCTACAACTCACTCAAAAAATGGGGGATTAATTACATTTCAATTTGAAGTGGCAAGAACTTCCTTGCAATGAGAGGAGGAATTGCGGGGCAGGGGTGCAAGACTGCTAGGCAGCACAGAAAATTTGATAAATGCAAAGTGTGAGTGTGGTTAAATTGAAAGCAAAGGGAAACTGCAAAAATGCTTTTCGAGGCTGGGGGTGGGGTGGGGGGGAGTATTAAAAGAAAGGGAGATGAAGGGTAAAGGGAATGGAAAGTTCAAGAACTTCTTCTCTATAGGTGGGCATAATCACAAACAGAAGTGACACATTACCCTTAGCTCTCTCATTCCAGAATGCAAAGAGGTCAGATGGCCAAGATGCAATATGCCCCCCTAAGGGACTATAATGCAATGTGTCCAAAAATTGCCATGTTGCATGCAGGGAAATCATCCAGGGAATAGTTGGTGGGAGGAGACAGATAGGCTTATGTTCTTACCTGTTTAAGCAGCTAAGTACACATCTTTCTGATTTCAATGATGTCATTGCTGCCATCACATGTTGGCTGAACATGTGTTTAATGTTGTGTGTGCCAACACCCCTATATACCAGTGTGCAAGTCTAACAAAGAGTAAAGTTCATGCCTCTGAAGTGATGAGCTGGAAATCATTTAAGCCATGAAAATGCCACCCTGTACCCAGGATGAAAATGCAGGCTCGCATCTGATGAACTTACCATTTTTTCAGGCACTTTGTTAAATAAACTCTATTCTAGTTTGCAAAATTACTATGCTCAATCTTTATGAAGAAACGTTCTGCATTGTAGATTTGTCATGGTTCAGCACTTTGTCTTAGAACAGGAATGAAATACGAGCACTGAGATGTAAACAACAACTGCATTTTAGCTCTGTTAGACAGCTATGAGTTATACCTATTAATCAAGATAAAAACAACTCAGCTCCACACCAGAGTTCTGTTCACAACTTAACTATTCACTATTCAGACTTCAGGAAAGCTAAAAATAGATCCCACTCACTCCATCCTCCTGGTAATCAACCCCTTTCTGAACAGGCTGCTCTTAGTTTGGGGAAATCTGTAAATGGAAGGGAAGGGAGAGAGAAATGCAATTCAGGTCCAAAACCAGATCCTGTCAGATGGGGAGTGAGGGGAAGGGGCAAAGCAAGTACTATATATATGTGCGTGTGTTGTATTACACTAATGAAACAGATCCCATGTCAGTGTGACTGTTTAACCCATGGAGACAGGAAAAATGTGATGAGGTGGTGCGTCAGTGGATGCTATCTGAAGGTTCTGCTTCAACAGCAGATGGCTGGCTCAGAGGGCTCAGATACAGGGAGGCAATAAAACTGCCGCAATATTCAGCTATGCACTAAAGCAGGGGTGCTCAACATACAGCCTGGGTACCACATTTCCTGTGGCCTTCAGACAATTACCTTGTGTGCTATTGTCTGCAGCCCCCAGAGACCCGGAGAGCTGCTAATGACAGTGCTGCAAAGGAGATTCCCCCAGGATGTTCCCCTCTGGCATTTGAGCAGGAAACTCTAATGCTGCAGGGGAGCAGAGCAGGAACAGGACCTAGCTTGTAGCAGTTGGATGACTCAGTGGTGAAGAGCTCCAACAATGTCACTGGGAGCTTTCCAGGGCTTTTGGTTGGTGGCTGCTTAGCATCTCACTGGGAACCGATTATAGCAGAAGCTGGGAATCCCCAGCAGCCTTAGGGACCAGCAGCAGCAGTGGATGCTCATGGTTAGTTCCTGATGTAGCAACTGTTCCTCAAGAGCCTCAGGGGGCAGTTTTGGCAGCAGCAGGAGCTCCCAGGAACCAATTTCAGTTGTGGCAGTGGCTACCTGGAGGCTCTGGGTGTCTTTAGACATAACGCTGTTTGGTGTTCTGTAACACGGTGTCCTACCATTAAAGTGTTTAGACATACCGTCAACGATGGGCATCTTTACACATAACAAAGATTGGGTGTCAAAACTCCTAAGCATGTGTTTGGTCATTGTGTTTAAGCACCATAACAATCCCAAAACCAATTTGGCCACCCGTTGAAAATGTGATGTGAAGACCATTGCATCACAAGAATAATTTACATGTTTTGACTCAACACATGGCCAACGTTGTGTCTAATGATATCGTGTGGCATGTTAGCAGATACCACATGGCGGATGAGGTGGCAGTGCTTGTGTGCTGACATTGGGTGGGCAGCAAAACACCGATTTGTCCCAAGATGGGCTGTGTCTCTAAGCGGCACCACATGGTGAACACAGGGCCAAACAGGTGTTCATATCAAGGTCAAAACACACATTCAGACACCCGTTGACGTTATGTCTAAAGACACCCATAGTGTTCACCCCAAACAGACTGAACTGTCAAGAACTGGCAGTGTTCACTTCTAGTTTTTGTGGTGAACACTGTGTTGACAGTATGGCTAAACACTGTAATGGTAGGACACTGTGTTACAGAACACTGAACAGTGTTACGTCTAAAGAGACCCAATGATAACTGCAAGAGGAGCAGCTATGGGTCAGCTCAGTAGCAGAATTATCTTCCTGAGGTTCCAGGGAGCTAGTTTCATTGCAGTGTCCTGGGTACTGCTACAGTAGCCACAGCTGCAGTAGCACTGTTATTTCTAGGTGTAAGGCCGTTTTTAGACGAGCGTGGCGGCACCCGCGCTTGTTTGCCAAAAGACCTGGCAGCCCGATTTACACGTGACACCGCCGCCGAATACGCGCATGCGCGGGCGATGCGCATCCATTTCTGGCTGCGTATGACCGGCCTCGATCGCTAACCCAGTCAGTTCGTGGCCGGAAATGGATGCGCATTGCCTGCACATGCGCGTATTCGGTGGCAGCGTCATGTGTAAATCGGGCTGCTGGGTCTTTTGGCAAACAAGCGTGGGCGCCACCACGCTCGTCTAAAAACGGCCTAAGGTTGGACAGTAGAAGGCTGTTGAATGTGTTTTAGTAGTAAAAGGGTGTGCAGCGTTATTAAATTACTGATTAAATTAATCAACTCAGTCAAATTAATTTGGGGTCAAGATGTAGCAACACATGGATTAGAGGGCAGGACAGATGTTAGGCCAACCAAATTATTTTCGCTCACCCAGGGATTTAAGTTGAACATCCTTGCACTAAAGTGTGTCCTGTTTCCTGTACAGAGGCAGCCTCATGCACATGCCCATAGACTCCTTGTGTCATATCCCTTTGATTTAGACAATCAATTACTTTTCAGCAGACGCTAAGGAGGGCCAAAATCTTGCCAGAAGAGGGCAAAACCTTATGGCTTCCCTCTTGACTGTAGATCTGATAGAAATATACCAAACAGACAAAACCAAATGTAGAATATACACAAAACACAGTTCACAGCTGTGAAATACATAATGATGTGCACTTGCAGACCATCAGTCTTTGAAGAGGCAGCTTCTTTATGACTAATTGTTTTGTAACCTTGTAATATATTCACTCTTTGTCATCTTCCCAGCTTCAGCACGGTGACGAGTTCCCACCCCTTTTTCAAAGACCCATTATTGTCATCTTTGGAAATTTAATCTGTCACAGAGTCCTCTAGAGTACAGAGCTGAATCAAATGATTAACTGTTGTTTTTATAGCAATATCATCATTTCAGCCATGTTCAGCCTTTGGATGAGACATTAAGCCAAGGTTCTGCCCACCTCTGGTAACTATACAGGTGAAAGTCAAAAGATTCAAGGGCAATTTTGGTCATGCCACATTGTTGTATGCATTTGTTTACCTAAATAACACCTCTAACCAATATCTCAATAAAGTACTTTGATTGTACACACTTTCCACTGCAGGTGTAATTCCTGATTTGTTTATTTTAATATAAACATCATCATCATCATCTTAATTTTTATATACTGCCCCCCTGTCATGGCACTCGGAGCGCTTTAAATACAACAGTTTAACAACTGCAACTTGTTTAACAATTTGTAACTGGCTCAAGGTCACCCAGTGAGTTTCTGGCTATGGCGAGACTAGATTATACTATGGCCCTTTTTACATGAGATGCACCCACTCATGCCCATGCAGGTCTGTTGCGTGAGCATGAGTGGGTGCTGCCCATGTGACTGCTGTGGTGGGTGAGTGTGCATGCATGTGTGGCTCCCGCAAAATAGGCATGCACACCCACCTTCACCCATCACCCACTCACGGAGAAATGAAATGGTGATTGCTCCGTGAGTGGGGATGCATGGGGATGTGGGAGGGATCAGTGTGCGCCAGTGTACACTACCCCCCTGGACCGCCCAACCCACTCTGCATATATGCATCCCCTCCCCCCAGCAGCCCATTTAAAAAGGGCCTATGAAAGAGCTGCTATTGTGCTAGTCATTACAGTTCCCTCTCAGAGTCAGTCACATGGAAAGAAAGTATTTTAAAGGGTTCACACTGCTACAAAAATATTAAATTTAAGAAGTCTACAAGAAAAGCTTTTGAAAAAACTTTTAAATTCTGTTTGTTTGCATTTTCCCCCTGCTGCACTCAGTCAATGCACAAAATATCTAAGCCAAATATCCAACACCCAAACTAAATAAAAATGATAGAAAAAATATATATATAAATGTCAAAAAAATATAAATTATATCAGAAAATATATTCAGGCAATGCACAAAATATGCAAACCAAAAAAATACTTAAAATATCCAAACAACCAAACATCAAAAAAGCCCTAAAAAATACATCCAAAATTTAAAAAAAACAAAACACCATCACTCAGAGAGGGAGAACAATTAAAGGGGGCTGTACTATAGTGAAGAGCAACAAAAGTCATGGGGGGTGGGGGTGGATATATATAAAAATAAATAAAAAATTTAAAAAAATAAATAAAAAAATAAATTACTCACCAAAGTAGAAAAATCCAGTCTGCTCTGCAGTCTCCAAACTGGCCAATTCTGGGGAGGCGGGGAGGGTAGAAGAGAGCTCCTCGGGGCTCTGATTGGTTTTAGAGTGCCTGGAAAAGGCAGCCTAAAACCATCCTCATTGGCTGACTTCCCTCACAGGAACCCAAGCCTTTGTGCCCTGGGTCCCTTCTCCAGTTCCTCCTTTTACCTCACCCTGGCAGGCATTCATCCCAGCATCCATCCCAGCTACTCTCAAGACATCAGCCCATCAAAGACAAGGGAAGGGGGCCCTCCTGCTGCTGCCACCCTGACCCCTTCCCACCGCTCCCTCCATTCTACCTTCCCTCCACTCAGTAAAATAACCCATGTCCTGCAGCCAGCCTGGCCCCATCCCGTCCCCTCACACATGTCCCCGCTTCCCTCTCCCTCCTCCCACCTGTCCAGCTACAGTGCTCCACTTAGTTTAGTTACACGAGAGAAGAGAGACCCCAAAAGAAAGGACAGTAGGTGTATTATTGAGCAACCAGTGGCGATGAGGAGCTTGGCAAAGCCTGATGGAAGAAATAGGTTTAATGATGGATTTTAAGGTCATGGGGAGGGGGCAGTGTGTATGGGTGATTTCAGATGTTACGGCCAGGAGCTTTCACCACGTGCCGTGGGGTGGTTCGGACCATGGCCGGGGGTGAAGGGGCATGCCAACAGATGTGTGCCCCATTGCCCCCAGCTGTGGTCCGAACCACCCCACGGCCCGTGGTGAAAGCGTCCAGCCATAACGTCTAAAGCGGCACACACACCCCGGTGGGGGCGGGGCTGCACGGCACAGCGTGCTGCCACACAGCCCCACCCCCTGCGTTCCCCAGCGGCCCTTCCCCCACCCGATGGGCACAGGCAGTGGCCAATCTGGCCACTGCCGCAACCACGGGCAGGGGTGAAAGCCATTGACCACAGTGAACGGTAAGTAACCAGACGTTACTTTCCGTTCACCACGGCTGTGGTAGCCTTTCACCACACTTCTCGACCTCCTCGCGTCCGGAGGTCCAGAAGTGTGGTGAATGCAAACACGGGCCGCGTTTGACTGTGGTGCACATCTGGCGGCGAGCCAACAGATGTGCACCACAGTCAAACATGGCCCGTGTTTGACTGTGGTTCAGCTGGGGTGAATTTCAGACACGTAACATCTGATATCACCCTATGTGTTCAAGACAGAGAGTTCGAGGAATACAGGGGATCATGGGGGTAGAAGGGTCAAAGATGGTTTACGGAACAAGAGACTCTGGGGCAGATGAGGGTGGTGGCAGAGGATGAGCAAAATTACTTGGTGGGAACAAAGTGTGAAATGAGGGAAGATAGATAGGGATGTACAAGGCCATGAATAGCCCTGAAGGTGAGAACAAGGAGTTTGTGTTGGATGTGAAATGAGACAGGGAGCCAGTGGAGGGAGCAAAGAAGGCGTTGAGCATGATAAAAGCAACAGGCAAGGAGGATGATCTTGGCAGTGGATTGTTGAATAGAAATGAGAGTCAAGGAGAGAACAGGGAAAGACAGTAAGGAGAAGATTGCAGTAAAATGAGAGATGACAAGAGCGTGGACTAGACTTTTGACAGTGGGATCAGTAAGGAAAAGATTGATTTTAACAGTGCTATGCAGAGAGAAGAGGCAGGCCTTAGCAAGTGACCAGGTTTGGACTTAGGGGCAGGCTCCCTAAGCCCGGGCCTTGGGCAGCATTTTCTGGGGGGGCGGCAATTGCTGGGACCACCCGCTCTGTTTTCCCCCCTCCCTGCATGGCTGAAGACTGGGTCCCCATCCCTCACCTGCCTCTGTCTTCTCACTGCCTGCTAGAAGTGCAGCAGCACCTGCGGGACACCAATCGGGCTGGGAGATAAAGCTGTTTGTTTACAAACAATTCCTCCCCATACCAGTGATCAGAAGGTTGTTACCTTGTAAAGAAGGTTCTTCGAGATGGTGTCTAACATTCTCACAACTGGGTTGTGCATGTTCACCCTATTCAAATAGACCACGTGATGGTCTCGAGCTCCTCTAGTATAAAAAGCACTTTCCCCCTCAGAATGACTGTTCCTTCCAACCCTTTCTAGGAATATAAGACAAAAAAATCCATGCAGGGCTGGAAGGGTGATGGTTGTAAGAATGTTAGAAGCTATCTTGAAGAATCTTATTTACAAGGCAACAACCATCTGTTCTTCTTTGAGTGGCTCCTCACAGGCCCTTTTTACATGGCTTTGCGCCAGTGGGGGGGGTCCATGGATGTGACGGTGCATGGGCGGGGCGTGTACACATTCACACACACATTCCCACTCATACCCCACTCATCCGCACTCACGGAGCAACCTCTGTTTTCCCTGGTTGCTCTGTGCATGAGGACAAGTGTGGGGTGAGTGGGGATGCATTAGGTGGGCACATACAGCACCCCCATTCACTGCGGGTGTGTGCGCTACGTCATTCACATAGGGCTCCCCCACCCATGAACACGCAGCATGGAGGTGGGGCTTGGCTTGTGGATGGGGCTTGTGGCAGGGCTTGGCTTGGTGGCAGCAGCCTGAGAAGGGCCTGGGGTGCAAAATTCCTAAGTCTGGCCCTGCAAGAGACTGAATGTGAGGTGCAAAGGTTATATCCTGCTTTGTATCTTCTGGTCTACAAAACTGGAGAAATACTGATCCTATTGATTACAGAGTTCTCAAGCTGTTTTATTTATTATCTCTGGATATACAGTGTACTTTTCCATAACAGTGTGTTTTTTCATAACAGTTTTTTCTAATTTCTATATTTATGTTTTTATTTCAAGAGAGGATGGTACTTACAGATTTTCCCTGAACTATGCCTATTAGTAGCCAAACGTTGCAGCAATGAACCCTTTAACTTGAACTGAAATTACGCAGTTTGTTCCACTAGACCTTTGTTAAAACTGAGGTGTTCCAAAATTTAGATACTGAGTAGCAGGTGAGATAGAAAACCTATTATTTAGTATGAGGGGTGAGGGTGTTAATCAGCAACAAATCTTTTCTAGGTCAAATTTGCTCGTGTTTAGAGGAAAGGGAGCTTTTCTATTCATACAGAAGACTGTCAGACTCTGGCATAAATGGATAATCCATAACTGGCTCTATAAATAATCAAATATGTTTTGGAACTGTTTCTGCACACATTCTAGACATTCAAATCTGCCATAGAAAGAGAGAAGTACAAAGTCCCATAGAGAATAATTGCATAATCAATAACTAAATATATCAGTTCAGTTACAACTGTAGCTCAGGGTAATTTCAGACGTAACGATACCATGGCCGACCACAGTGAATCCCTTGTGGTGGCCGTTTGTACCGTTACATCTAAAGGATTCCCGCCAGATGTTCACCCCAGTGAATCACTGGCAGGAATCGAAATGACCATGATTCTGGACCTCCAGAGGTCCAGAATCATGGTGGGATTGAGCCCCAACCGTGGTCGGATTGGCCATGATCCGGGATGGGCCGAAGGTAACATCTGTTACCTTCAGTCCAGCTGGATCATGGTCCCGACCACAGTATGGGATCGGGCACAGTGGCTGGATTGGCCACTGCACCTGCCCGTCTCCCGGAACATGGACGGCCGGGGGACCGCAGGGGGTGGGACTGTGTGGCCAAATGTCACACTGCGCAGCCCCGTCCCCTCCCCGATCCCCAATGAGAATCAGGTCGGCATGTCTAAAGGACGGACGGCCTGATTCCTGACCGGGATCCGAAACGGATCCCGGTCCGTGGTTCAGCATGGTGGGCCGCCAGGCCCGGTATATCTGAAATTACCCTCAGTTGTAGAATTCACCTCATTTTGGAATCAAACAATTATTTCATCCACAGACTGATTCTAAAACACATGCTAGCTGTTTGTATTTATGGCCTTTAAATTAATTATGTGATTTCCTCCTCATACCCCAGAGCTAAAACTAAATATGGAATATTGACATTTACACTTACTGAATGTTAAGCATAGAGAAAAAAGTCCAGGAAACTGAGGGAAGGGCAAGAGGAGAGAAACGATTACAATAAATTACAGTGGTAATTTTCAGTGTGTGTTGGGTGATTAAACACCCTTTGTACATTTGAAAAACTTTCTCTATGCTTATGGTACACATAAAATGGTTGCTTTCAGTAAAAGAAGCAGCCTTCTAATTAGTTGGGTTCTAGTGATCTCTGGTTCTCTGTAGTTCCTAGGCACTTCCTACACAGTATTTCTTCCCCCAAAGTAGACAACACTTTCCTCTTCCATACCACAGAATATAAATTGAATTGAAACACTGTTTGTTTTTACTTTGCAAGAAGCCATTTACAATATGGAGAAAACTATGTACAATTCAATATCACATCTTGTGATATTGCATATTATTATGCAATATAATAATATTGCATAATATACATCTTATTAAAATCAGGAGGATCCTTGGAACAAAATGATTGCCTTAGATTGCCGTGCAGATATTATTATCTGTAAATACATGTTTTATGTATCTTTTCCGGAAACTGAAATGTGTTTTAATCTGAAAAATTCTGGATAGAGTCTCTCCTTGCTGTATACAATGTTCACTCAACTCAGTGCTTAATATGCGTTATATGTAACCTGCAGGAAAATAATCCTACTCCCATAGTATAGATTCAGTTCTGGATCAGCATTGCAATATCACAATGCTACGGTATGATACAATATCACAACACTATAGCATGAGTGCCAGGACCAGATACCACATTCTTTCAGCGGGAAACCAGAGAGTGATCTCGTATACAGAACTTGAACCCTTTCTGCTAGCTGGAAAACAAAAAAAATTCCATGGGTATAAATCATCTTTGTAATGGGATATGGAAACTGAACCAACAAAAGATCAGAAATAGCCAGGATCCCATATTCGATGTGTTTCTTTTCCCTACTGGAGGCAATAGGAGAAATTCAATGAACATGAGTGCCATATAGTCCAGCTGGACAGGAATGATATGACTCCTCCATTAAAAGGTTGATTTTAAATATACACAAGCTAGTTTTGTTTAGCGGCAGAGTCATAACTATTGAAACAAAATTATCGTAAATCATCCATCTCATTACTGATTTGAATGCAAAACCCAGTATGGACCATTCTACGTTTAGCAGGTTTATATGATTTCACCTTAGCTTACCTGTCAAGCCATATCATTTCATTTACAACCTTTCCCCTTACAACCCTGTACTTTTTAAAGTCACTGAGACTCATTTTAAATCTAGGTATATCTTTCAGGCTTTTGCTTTCCTCATGTCGTTGCTTTCCTTGGGAATTTAGGGTAGATGAAATTCAGTGCAGCAAAATAAGAAATATAGCATTTATATTCCTTGAACAATGCATAGAGACTGGTAATGATGTCAAGTATTTTAATCCACTGTTCAGCAAAAGCCTTTCCAGTTATGCACCAATTGCCCCTATCAGGCACCAATCTCATCCATGAAACTACAGCCTCCCTTGTCAGCTCATTTGTCCAGCTGGCTCACAGCCATCGACCTACTCTCTTGGCAGTTCGTGGGACAGCATTCCAAGACTTCCTTGGACTCCCTATCAATTGCCCATCTTGCAGCGTGGATGGAAATCTGTCACTTTCTTCACTTTGCATAAATGCTGGCATCAGTTATCTTTGCATGTTGCTGGATACATATTGGTTCTCCTGGTCTTCAAAGCGATGCTTTGTTTCACACATTTTACCCTCCTTTGACCCGTCTTCAACCAGTTTTCCCTTTTCTTCAACAGGATCCCAATTTCAGTGTCATAGGAGACCACAGAATGTGCGAACAGAACCAGGTTTGGATGTCTGGCCATTCGGTGGTTCAGGACCAAATTTCAGTTCAGATTTGGTGTTCGGTTTGGTCAGGCTCAGTTTGGTCTTTAGTTTGGTGTAATCAGGAACTGAAAATGACATTTGGTTTTTGAAATAAAGGAAAAAAACTGCGAAACATATTTCCAGCTATAACATTTTTGTTCCGTATTCAATTTTGATTAAGCTTGGGGAGATTGTGCCCCCAACGGAGGGCACTATGTGTACCAAATTTTGGAATGATTAGATGAAGGGAGCCAATTTCAGAAGCAATTGAATGTTGTGATTTTAGGAAAAGTTCCATACACATTCATGGCTACAACATCTTTATCTTGCATCCAATGTTCATGATCCTTGTGCATATTATGTCCCTCCATATGCTTAATACTTCTGCCAATTTTCAGAAAGAGTGGATAAAGGGTCCCAAGGGTATAAGACATTAACCTGAAAATACATTTCCAGCTGTAACATTTTGATATTCCATTCTGTTTACAGGATATTTGGCAAGAATGTATCAAATACCTTTCCTGCCATTTCAGCAAATATACAGGAGATTTTGATAAAGGGACCCAATTATATAAGCAATTGGTGTTGTTCCCATGAAGATCATTATTCAGATGAATATCAGCATTTTCAGTGCCAGTGAGAGGCAGGCACCCTGCATGGCAGGGGGAGAGAGACTGTAGGAGGAAGGATGTGGAGCAACCCCAAAGACTGACAGACACATTCAATGGCCAAACATATTACTGCAAGCTTCTAGCTTTACAGGACCAATTGGTAGTGGCTTCGAGGTGGGCATAGGGGGCGGCCCTGAGGCAGGCATAAGCAACATAACTGGGACTTCTGAGATAGCATCCCAGCAGTCAGGAGACATAGTTTAAACACATCCAGGCTGGCCAATTATCATCACAATCACATCCTGCAGCACTGAGACAGATGACATAAGAGAATCTCTATTGACTCTTTCCTAAACAGATGCTTCTGACTTCCCAGAAACAAGTGGGGGAGATACGTTGGGATGGTCCCAGCACAGAATGAGGATATTTGGTTGACATTTCTGTTGGCCAATTTGCATCACAAACCTATCTTATACCACAGTGACATTATAGAATCCCAGGCATAGGCCCCTTCTCTACATATGTTGTACAGGCATATAAAATTGGGACCCTTTATAAAATCTTTCTTATATTTGGCAGAGATGATAATGAAAGTGTAATATATAGCCCTGCCAAATTTCATGTACACTGGTTGGACTACAAAGATGTTATAGTCAGACATGCATTTATAAGTTAATTGCTTATACCACCAAGACCCTTTTTCCAATCCTTCTGAAATTTGCAAAGGTAGTAAATATGGGAAGGGGTATAAACTGGACAAGTTTAACCTACATTAGATGTGAGGCAAAGAAGTTACAGCTAAGAATTTATATGTAGAATATTGCAAAATACAATACTTCAACTGCTTCTAAAATCAGACGCCTTTATCCAATCATTTCGAAATTTGGTACACATAATTATTTCTATTGGAGGTATTGGCACCCCAATTTTCAGCCACATAGGATAAAAAACAAAAATGTTACAGCCAATAATATATTTTCCATTGAAACCAATAGAAATTCAATTCCGAACTCACCAAACGCATCCGAACCGAATGTTCAAATTCGAGTTCGGTTCGCATGTTTGGTTCAGTCAACCGAACTATTCGAGTTCGACCCAAACTTCGAACATTCAAACCGCGTTCACCCATCCCTACCGCAGACAAGATGCCCGTGTTGTACAACTTCTGATTCAGGCAAAACAGCATCCATCCTGCGAGACATTGTTTAGTCTAGTTCGTCTTTGGCCAGTTCAAATTTGGATGATAAAAAAATCTCTGTAAATCGGATATTGTTACTAAAAGACCAAAAATCTTAACACCATAGAAGATTAAGATAAAATGAAAATCTCTGAATGTAAGAAAACCATTTTGCATGGCTGTTGTAATTTCCACCAAGTACTACATGCTGGTCATATGTTTTTATGCTCAAATAATTAATTATAGTAATTATATCTGTTGGTGTCCTTTCAGGTAACCCCTATTATTTTCACTTAATAGTGAAAAGCCTCCATTCACTAAGGAGATTTTATGATCTATTGTTCTTCCTCCAAACTGACTTTAAAGTTTTGTTTCATTTTTTTTGTATTCTTCCGAGTGTCACATCTTTAGCTAATCACTTGTCTGTTCATTCACTTCAGCTGGAATTGTGGGTGCTTAGAACTCCTCTACAAATCAAACCTAGAGTTTCATTTACTCCTCTTTGAGTTTTGTGGTGAATAATATGTAGGTAGATTCATTTTTCCTAGTAGAAATACAATGAACAGCCAGAATTATTTTCAGAAGGGATCAAAATCCATTCCAATACACTGTCCCAATTACGGACAATGAATTACCTCAGCAATTATCAAAGTATGCCCCATGGTTCATTTCTGATTAACAGGGTTCCTGGTTTTCCGTTTAGTATGAAAAACCATGGAAAAAACACAAAAAAGAATGTTTTATCAGACAAAAATGTGGAATTCCCATTTTTCCCAGAGAAAAACACAGAATTCCAGGTTTTTCTGGGAAATTTCCACCTGCAAAAACTCACTGGCGACAGCAACGGCAGTTGAAATTTAAAGGAGTCTGAAGCTTTTTGACTCTGGTGCGCACCTGCATCCGAGAGAAGAAAATTGGCTTGAGAAGATCGCAGCTGTGTCTGGTTTCTGGCAGGGCAGAGGTATGTTGGACTCTGTGCCAGGGCTGGCAGGGTGGTGGGGATTGGAGCGGCAACCTCACACCCCACCACAGACAGAGAGACCTTACTGTCCTTTATAAATCAATCTGCATAGTTTGTATTACAGTAAATAACATGCAATTGATTTAAATTTTTCTAAAATGATAAAAAATATTCAGCTTCCATGGTTCTATAACTTTTATTTTTATTTTTAAAGAATTCATGGTTGTGTTGAACTTTCAGTATTCTCCCTTTAGAGGACTTCTAACACCCATTAAAGTGGAATTAATCTCATAGACCCAGTGAATGCAATCCTCATTCATCTAGGTGTTTTAAACAGTCAAAACACACAGATTTGGGTGTTTTTAATCAGAGCATTTGGGGGAGGGGGGTTGTTTCCAGAGCATTTCTGATTTATTTATTTTTTTGACAGAAAACTAGGAACTCTGCTGATGAACCCAGAACTGAACGGTTAATGGTGCCAGCTCTTTTCCTCGTTTCTACATTTTTATATATTATTTATATTAATGTTTTAGTTGCCACAAGGATGTTGTGGTCATAAACTCTCTTCCCCCCAAAGGTCCAACAGAGCCTGACCCTAAACATATTCTAGAGGCGGGGTTAAACTTTTCTTTTTAGCCAAACATTTGGCAGGTGGGAATCTGGGCTGGAATGGATACGTTTAGGGGTGAGGGTGGGTTTTTTAAAAGGGATTTTAATTGTATTTTGTGCGTTTAATGATGTATGCTGACCCGAGCCTTTGGAGGAAAGGCAGGATAGAAATTTAAATAAATAAGTAAACAAACAAACAAACAATTGGAAGGCAGTGTCCACCAGCCAATCTTTTCATTAAAATGTGATTTATACTATGAGAACACTGGAGAATTGCAGGGTTTTAGGAGTAATTGTGCTGAAGAATATTTAGGACTCATGTAGAGTAAATTGCTTCCTCTGGATCTGATTACTAGATACAGAGAATTTCTGTATTCTCTCCTCATATAGCTTAGCTTTACAATGAAGGGAACTGTTACTTCAAACTAAAAGGCCTTATGCTTTTTTTTATTGGAGATTCTGGGTGTTTTCAGACGTTACGAGATCACAGTCAACCACAGTTAATTCCCTGTGGTGGCTGTGATCACGGAACAGATGTTCCCCCCCAGATGTGATCACGGAACAGATGTTCCCCCCCAGATGTTACCATGACGGGGAATCACTTTCGCCACGTGAGCGGCCGAAGCGGCGGGACCGGAGGCCGCCGCGTGGCGAAGGCGATTCTCTGCAATGATGAACCCCGCTGTCACTTCTGGATGGCGGCCAGGGCCCGGAATCCCCGCAGGGATTCCGGCCCGTGGCCAAAGCGGGCGAGCGCTGCGGCCGCATTGGCCGCGGCGGCCACCCGTCTCCCCAGAGGGAGGGCGGCGGAGAGCGTGGAGAGGGCGGGGCCGTGCGGCCACATGTTGCGCCACGCGGCCCCGCCCCTCCCTGATTCCCTGCCGGGATCCCCTGGCAAGTCTGTTACAGTGTGACGGGGTCGTCCCGGTGGGGGATGAATCTATTGTTTTCATGACGGGGCCAATTGGCCCCATCACGTCTAAAAACACCCTATGTGCACAGGTGAGGTGGGGGCATCCGTAGGAATGCTGCAGGTTGCTGCCGCGGTGTGTGTGGGGTGCCCGTGGGAACACCTCCAGCAATGGGGAGGTTGCGCACTTCCACGCTCCAAGCTCCACCCACCCCCACCGATCACCCCCGCACGGAGCAACTGGTGCCAATGCCGGTTGCACCCACCTCCACCCAATGCCAGCACACACCCATCCCCCCACTCATCGCAGCCCATCTAAAAAAGGCCTTCATGACCTTGTTTGCTACATCTTAGTGAGTCCTCTCTCCTCATTTGTACTGTAGATGCATCTGGACTTTTCTATATGTCTGAATGAATTTTTGATCCAAAAGACTGGAAAGTTACAGAGATGGAAGTGAAACCAGAAGATCTATGCCAAATGTTTTAGCTATGCTGAGGAGGGAATCCATTTCATCTTTGTATTTGTTATATCTTAAATTTTTGGACAACAGAAATGGAGAGAACTCACGCACAAATTTAACTAACCAAATTAAAAAACAAATGACAACCTATCATTTTCTCTTCTCTCCCAATGCTTTCACAGTTTTGGACTCCTAACACACATCTTGGTTTCTTTTGAAAACATATACTTCTTTAAAAAATGATGGGAAATAAAATAGTTAAGATGAGATCTTGGATTCAACCAATTTCTGCTGGCGAGCTTATGAAAGCTTTCGAACTTTACAGAGCCCTTCCTTAGGTGAAGCTTGAACATGCTCACCAACAGATGTTGGTCCAATAAAGGTTATCTTAACTTACATACAGTTACGCCTCTTAGCATCAACAGTGTAACAATCATTCAGACTAACTCCAAAGTCTGTTACACATTATGCTGATCAGCTCTCTTTTTTGAAAACACTCATATTGACTAACAAAAACAAAATTCTGCCAAGGTATGTTATGGCAGATAAAGACTTTCATCACAGTGGAGACTGGAAATGTTTAATTTAGAGATCAGTGTGATGAGCCATAGCAAGAGGTATACAAAATAATGAAGATAACACAGACTATAAAATCAAGAGGTCCAGTTTACTCTCCTAATAGAATAACTGAGCTAAACAATAAATTGGAAAGCAACAAACCTTAAATTTAAGGAGGAAATAGCCTTTTCCCAAGGTATAATTCCATTAATACTGTGGAACTAATTACCACAAGATATCACTGAGGCTGAGGGTTTTTACAAGAATTAGGTATTTTAATAGATGAGTGTGTCCAGACTAACAGTATAATCAATTTAAAAAATAAGGATGTTAACCCTACAGCTTTTGGGAATAAGCCAAACACCAAATGATGGGCTAAGAATAAAATTATCCTGTGGTTAAGCATTCCCTTAATTCCCAATACACGATTGCTAACAGATGTGACATCTTCGGCTGAAGTATCTGTCCTTTGTCAACGTGAGATACAGGACACTGAACTAGAAGGATCACAGATCTCATATGGAACTTCAAGTGAAACAGTTGGAATGAAAACACAACCAAAGTGCCATCTGCATTACCCAAGGGAGCCTGCAAATATAAATTTCTAAATAAGATGGGGAAAGTACATTGAATTAAATCACTTTTCACAGCCTTTGTGTTTAGCCTGGATTATAATAATATAAAATCCCAACCTCCTAATTCTGGAACAATTCACAGCTGTTAAAGCTCAATTGAAATCAATGTAGCATCCCACTAGCGTATTATCATTGCCTGCTTGCTAAATTCATGGTTTGGAAAACAACTCATCTACCATTTGCAATAGTTTTCCCACTCAGAATAAATAGTAACCAAACAATAAAGAGTAGGAATAAATCATGAATACGATGTAATGAGGGTTCCCCCTTCCCCTCCCCCCACCCCCGTTATATTTCCATGATCTCATATGGCATAGCACACTATGGATTTCTGAAAGCTTCAAGCTGATTTGTCAGTACCTGGTAAGAATGGTAAGTATCTATATTATACACATTAAGAAATGTTCTGTGGAGGGATTAAATGATTTAGCAGTCTTTGGAAGGATCAGCATTGGAACCCAGTCCTCATGAGTCACAATCCAGTGTCAAGCACAAGATCATTTATCTCCTGTACCACCAACTGCGTTCCACACTCATTGGATGCACCTTAAAGCTAACCTTTCCCCAAATACACAATATGCACAAATTCTCTTAGTAGTCTCCTAATGCCACATCTAAATTCGAGCACTGAAATATTTCTATTTCTGCAACAAGTCACAGGTGATTGTGGTACAATCTCCTTAAGAGATTTTCAGTCTGAATTGTACTTCTGTTTAGAGAAAGTTGTTTAATTCTCCTTTAAGCAGGAGATAATAGGCAGGTCTTGTTAACTGATACACCCATTTAAAACCCTCCAATATAAGTTCAGTAGATACATCGTTCTCCCCTTTTCCATCTGCCATAACAACTGAGATCACATTGGATATAGGGGTGTGCAATTTGTTTTAGTTAGATTAGTAACTAAAACAAATTTGTCTATGTTCATTTTAGTTACCAACCTTATTATTATTAACAACTAAAACAAATGTAATTAAAAACTAAATTCATTTTAACACATTTGTTTTAGTTTTGGCAGCATTACACTGTATACAGCCACAAGACTGCAGTGTCGGGAGAGGAGACTTGATTGGCATCCCCACTGGCCAGTTGGCAATGGGAACACATCAGGCACATATCGTGACAAACAAAGAGAACACCTAGGACAGGTCTTTCTTCAGTGTTGCCAGCAACTTGGCAGTGCCAATCGGGAGTCCGGAGGAGGGCACTGGGGAGCCTATATAAGCCTCTGCCAGAGCTTGCTAGCTTTCATCTGCTGTTAGTTCTGTGTGTGAGCACTGAATGCCTGAGCATATTCCCCTCTGACTTTGTACTTCAATTTGCATTCCCTCCCTACCCCAATCCCAATCCCTCTTCAGGTATAGCCAAACGAGCTGGGCAGACCGTATTCCGCATGCGTCCTGTGCAGGCAAGCACAGCTACCACACTGCCGGGAGACCAAGGGAGACCATCAGGCCACTGTCGGAGGTAACGCCATATCCTGGGGTGATAGAGGCACAGGCTACATGCACAGCTATCCAGCCCCACCCCACCCTGTTCGCTAACCCAGCCATAACGTGGCCATGTGTGCCTGGTGACTGTGCCTGCCACTCAAAACCCCATGGCAGGCCTCACCATGTGGTGCGGCAGCTGGGGACCAGCCCCACGAGCAACAGTACACTACCGTACCTTGGGCAGCATTACCCCACTTTGGGTAAGACTGCTACAAGCTGCATCCACACCTTTTTCCATGGACACATGCACAGCTGCCAGCTACTTCTCCCACCACGCGATGCGACACTCAGCTCTCTCTCTCTGTCCCCCCTCTCTCTCCCCTTCTGTCCACTCACGCCTCGTCAACTGTCTCACTGACATCTCCAACCTGGATGTCCCAACGCCAGCTCAAGCTGAACATGGCCAAGACTGAACTCCTTATTTTTCCTCCCTCCTCTTCCTCTCCCGCTTCCCTGTCCATCCGCATCGATGAAGTCACCATCCATCCTGTTCCCCAAGCCCGTAGCTTGGGCTTCATCTTTGACACTCATCTTTCCTTTAAGCCTTACATTGACTCTGTTGCCAAGTTGCCCTCCATAACATTGCTCGGATCTGCCCCTTACTCTCTATCTCCTCTGCTAAAACCCTTGTTCACGCCATGGTCATTTCTCGCCTTGACTACTGCAACCTTCTCCTCGCTGGCCTCCCTTGCTCTCACCTGTCCCCCCTTATCGCCATCCAAAACTCAGCTGCCAAGGTCATCCACTCAGCCTGTTGCTTTGACCATGTTCAGCCTCTCCTCTCCTTGCTTCACTGGTTCCCCCTTCCCGAACGCATCTGGTTTAAACTCCTAGTATTCACCTATAAAACCCTTCACAGCCAAGTTCCCCCCTACCTCTCAGCCCTAATCTCCTTACGCACTCCTGCATGCGCCCTCTGCTCCTCCTCTGTCCCCTCCCTCACTCTCCCTCGTCTCCCATGCTCCCCTAATCGCCTTCATCCCTTCTCCCTTGCTACCCCCCCATGCCTGGAACTCCCTCCCTACCCACATCCGCCTCGTCTCCTCCCTCCGCAGCTTCAAATCCCTCCTCAAGACCCACTTCTTCCGTGCCGCCTTTCCCAATGCCTGTTAGTTGCTTTCCCCCAATTACTTACGATTCACCCTCCTTTGCAGACCCCTGCCTAACTGTAACCAAGCCAAGCATGCACACCTGAGACTTCACAGCCGCTTGCATGTTTGTTTGCTTCTCCCTTGTCTCCCCCTTGTCCCCTCTCCTTGTCGCCCCCTCCTTGTCTTTTTAGATTGTAAGCCGTAAGCAGGGACCGCATCTTTATCTTTGTTCTGTAAAGCACCAGGTACACAGCTGGTGCTATACAAATGTTTAAAATAAAATAATAATAATAATAATAACAACAACAATAACCAGACACACAATGCACTGCATCACAGGGCAACAGTGACCAATGTGGGGTAAGGCTGCCCAAACTGCGGTGTCTCATGTGACTGTACCCTTCCTCACTTTCTGTGTTCCTTCTGTGTAATTCTTTGTAGTACAGTGTCAGCGTAGGTGTTTCATTTCTATTTCAATTGTCTCCCTTTAGTTCAGTCTGTCTGCTTCACTGTTTGTGAGACTTTGTGTTATACAAGAGCTTTATAATCCATAAACAAATATTATACATTTAGTTTAGCCTTTTATTTCTGTATTCTATATATGTTGTATAATATATAATATTAATATGTATATTAATATGTAATAATATATATGGGGTAACTTCACACTGGGGTACTGCCAACTACCCAGTGCCCACCTGCCATTATCTCTACCTTATATGGCACAAAGCCACCCTGGCACACTCTAAGTTGAAACCTTGTCATACTAGAGGCACCACCAAGTCTCCTATGTCAGTGCTTCCTTGGGACATTCTCTGCAAGTTGAAGCCCTGTCATACTTGGGGCACAACAAGTCTCTGCCAGGACCTGCAGCTTCACAGGGCCCGCTCACTGCCTGCCAATGTCTGCTGCTCCTGTACCTGACTGCGTGCTACCAGTCTGCCTGTCTCTCATAATCTGCCACCCTGGGGCACTCACTGCAAGTTGAAGTCCTGTCATAGTTGGGGTGCCAACTCCAGTGCCAGACACTCGTATTCTGCCAACCCCAGACACTCAGCAAGTTGAAGCTCTGTCATTCTTGGGGTGCTGACAATGCCTCTGTCTCCTCCTGCTGCTGCTCCTGTACCCAGGTGAGTCTGCTACCAGTCTCTCTCTCTCTCTCTCTCTCTCTCTCTCATAATCTGCCATTTTGGGCCACTTGCTGCTGCAAGCTGAAGCCCTGTCATACTTGGGGCGCCAGTGCCAGTGCCAGTGCCTGCTACTACTGTTCCTGTGTCTGCCAGCCTACTGCCAGTCTGTCTCTCTCACACAATCTGCTACACCAGTGTACTTGCTGCAAACTGAAGCACTGCCATACTTGGTGTGCCAGTGTCTGCTGTTTCAGTGCCCACCTACCTGCTGCCAGTATGTCTCTCTCTGATATTCTGCCTTCTTGGGGTATCCTCTGCAAGTTGAAGCCCTGTCATACTTGGGGCACCAATCAAGTATCCTCTTATGCCAGTGTCTGTTGCTTCAGTGCCCGCCCACTGCCTGCCCGTGCCTACTGCTGCATCCTATGCTGTGTGTCAGGGTGTTTTCAGACGTTACGTGGTCAATGTCCACCACAGTCAATTACCTGTGGTGACTTGGACCACGTATTTTCTGTTGGTGGGAACAAATGTTCCCCCCCAGATGTTCACCACGGTCAATCGCGGTGGGGAATCGCCTTCACCACACGAGCGGGCGAAGCAGCGGGACTGGAGGCTGTCGCGTGGTGAAGGTGATTCCTCGCCATGGTGACCCCCGCTGTCACGTCTGGACGGCAGCCACGGCCCAGAATCCCCGCAGGGATTCCGAACCGTGGCCATAGTGGGTGAGCGCTGTGGCCCCATTGGCCGCGGCGCCCGCCTGTCTCCCCAGGGGGCGGGCGGCGGGGAGCGTGGAGGGGGCAGGGCCGTGCGGCTGCACATTACGCCGTGCGACCCCGTCCCTCCCAGATTCCTCGCCGGGATCCCCCGGCACATCTGATACGGCGTGACGGGGTCATCCAGGCGGGGGATGATTTAATTGGTTTCGTTACAGGGCCAACTGGCCCCATAACGTCTGAAATCACCCTGTGTCTCTCAGATTCCTCTGCCATGGGGCACTCTCTGCAAGTTTGGGAATGGGAAACTTTCAGACAATCAAAGTAAAGCCATTGTTTAAACAAAGGCAAGACCTACAGAGTGATGCCCATCAATTTTTTTTTTAAATGAAAACAAATACATAAATGAAATTTTGGAAATTATAACAAATCCAAAATTAAAACAAAGCTGGTCCCTTGTTCACAACCCTAACTAGATCTCCCTTATGTCTCAGCTCTATGAACTATGGATATTATTTCCATGGCTCTGAGAACATCTGGTAGCAAAGATGCTCATGGGGCCATCTGGTGATTTCCTTCTGTAGCCTGTGGATTCAAAAAGTCGATACTTGCCAAAGGTTGTCCATGAAAATTATAGCTAATGTACTGTACATTACTGATTGCCTATTGGGAACTGGGATAAATGCTTTGTTTAAATAAATCTATCCAAATGAAATAAAAAATATTCATATACCTTTGTTAGCTTGTTTTGAGGTATGTGACAGAATTAGAGTCTATTCTATATAAGAGCACCAGGAAAGAAATGACTACGCAAAGTCAGAAGTTACTACCATCATTTCCATTTATCATGTGAGAAAAAAATCCATTACCTTTTCATGAAAGAAATTAAACTTCATATAATTAAAACATAGAATCTTGCTCAAAATTTAGCAAATAAGTCTGAGTTCTTAAAAGAACACACACATTTATCCTGTATAAAGTTATGATTTTTTTAAAAAATATATTTTTATTAAAAAATTTAAAAAGCAGGTTTTCATACTTTGACTGGTCAGATAAGAAGGAAAATGGCTAACATCTAAAAAGGTTGTGTATAGTATCTCTTACTCTTGTGCAAAATTTAAGACAACCCATCTTAGCAAATTAAGGAACCAATGTCTTCACACTGCTCAAAAACAATGATAAAAATTAATCCTCAGATTCCAGAAAAAACAAGAAATTAACTCTGACCACAGATACATGCTCAGTGTTTATAACACCCATGTTTTCAATCAGTCCGTATTTTTCAAATAATACCCAGTTGAAACTGAGAATGTAGATTGCAGAGAATGCAATAAAAGCCACAAACAAACAAGTTGGTTAAAAAAAATAAAAATCTACAAGTTGATACAAACAGTAGGTGAATTGTATAGCAAATTTGTAAGCATTGTCCATCAAACACAAAGGTTAGTCCCTTACCTCAGCGATACAGAAGTTAGTGGTAGAATTGGGAAGCTCTATTATTCTTTTCCCTTCCACAACCATAAGCATCCTCATGAGTTGTAAGCCACTCTGCTCTGGACCAGGTGACAAAAAGGACCATCCCAAAGCATTTCACAAATGATGGGAGAACAAATACTATCACTTTAGACTGTAATTTACTGCCAAACTACTTGTCATCCCTTCTCCTATACTGGATCCTTATTAGAAACTGAGGCATGGCACCACACTCATTCACAACAATCTGCTGCACAAGAAATAGCAGAGCACCCTAAAAATCCTAAGAGTATTTAATGAGAATAAAGCTCAGACAAGACCTCAGGGTCATAATACAGCCAGGAAAATCATTCATTCCGAAAATCCATTAGACAGACACCCAAGACCTTTTCCTAACATCATTTATTTACTTGTAAAGTATGTTTTATTACACTAAATCTTGTGACATCCATAACATCCAATGCTACTGCCACAGGTGTGATATTATGCAGGGCAATTTCTCACTCCCATTTTGGTAAACAATAATTTAGTATAAAAACGCTAATAGAATTTTCACAGCTTGTTTAAATGTGAGGCTAGGAGAAATCCTAGTGAGACCATTTGATTAAGAGTCCATTTAACAACATTACAGCATTTCAGTTTCTTCAGGAAGTGTAATGGAAATATGTCACTACCTACAATACTAGTTGTAGATCTCTGAAAGGAGTCCAGCCAACCAAGACAGAAATTTATTATGCACGTGAGCTTAACTTATACCTATGCAGAACCCTCGTCCAAGAAACACATGAGGAAGAATACTCAAGCAGCCATGAGATACTGTTGGTTACACAACATTTATTGTTCCACACATACCAAACAAACAGTGCTTGAGCCAGCTACAAAACAGAATTTTTGATTGTGTAGTTAGTTGGGCTTAAAGGGGGCAGTTAAGCTGAAGAACTTTTGCCTCTCCGGAATGGCTGCAGTTCTGAAGACACTTATTTTGGAATAGTCTCGGATGACTTCAGAGTAAATGGCTTCAGGATTGCAACCATAGTGATAGTTCTCATCAGCGAATTCTGCAGATTAACATTTGCCTGGCAAGTGAGAATTCACACCAACACACACATCAAAAGTTCACTTCGATTTGTATCTCTGCAGGACTGCTTTTCCTTCCTTTAACAGAAAAATAAATCCCCAGCATTACAGTCCTGTGAAGCAAACCTTCATCTCTGAGAGATAGAAAAGCATTAAAAACGCATATGATATTTACTTGTTCAGCACTTAAGACAAAAATACTTCTGGGAAGCAATACCTTGCTGATGATTATCTATGCCTGAAATAAACACTTACTAAATGAGAGGTTTCCTTACTCCATCTAGAAATTAAAACCAAATAATTTGCATGAACATACACATTCTGTCTCATCTGGGAAACCTACCCAATACAAATCCTCATAGGCATCTAAGCGTCCTACCTTTTGCTTCTTGTGCTCAGTGTTTATTCCTCCTAAAATATCCAGTGAAGATGCAAGATGATACTTGTGCTTCATCCAAAAGGGACATCTGACTCCACTTCATGTAATCACTCAATGCAGCATGGAGGAAATGATCGCGTTCAGGTTCAGTGCTCTCTATATATTGTTTTCTAATTGTTGTCTAAATACCAAATGGTAGAAAATCATGTCAAATGCTGAGCCTTGCTGAAAAATATTGCTTTGGGTATGGAATGCCAAACTGACTGAGTTATAATCTCCTTTCATTTTGGCTCTTGCAAAGTTAAAGCTGCAGTGCTGTCACATTTTTTTAAAAATATAAAAAGAATAAAAAGCAGAAAAAAACCTGGAAAGGCATTTTGTATCCTTCTCTCCACAAAAAATGCTACCCAACCTGAGGGATGCTACAACAGGTGAAGTCATTTATGAAGATCTCAACTTTAGTGTAAAATAGTCTTGGTTTAAATATCATCCAGACTTGCGCTATGAAGCAATCGGTAATCCTGTCAACGATTCTTTGAATTGTACCTTCAGCACATGCAAAGGCCAGCAAATAAACATCCAGTCAACAACAGTGTAAGCAGCCGACAGCTTAACCTTTCTCCTCTCTTTAAAAAATGCCAGACTGTTCTCTGTTTGTTCAAGATCCTTCTTTTACCAACATTCAGTTTAGAATGAGCCGGTGCAAATGCACTGTTCATCCTCTCATGAGGACAGGATGCATTTATGTGAAACATGAGGAGAATGCCTAATGCTGAAACATACTCTCTGCATTCTCAATGAGCTTTTATTGCAAGGCTCTCTTTCACGAGCACACATTATTGAGACATTATTGAGACGAAAATTATTCTACTTTTTCACAGCCATCCATTACAGAGAGATACAAACATCTATATTTCATAGTCATGTATTATATATGCACCTAATATACATTGTACATACATGAAATTTTACTGTTTCCACATCTCTCAGCAGAAGCTTGACTAATATGATCCTAACCGATCAGAACCCATGCACAGTATTGTACGCTGCAACTGCATTTTTACCCCAACTTTATAAGACACTAACACGATAAATAATATGAATTATATTCAAATTGCTAGTCTCAATTTTTCACTAAAATGCTTGTGCTTGGCCCCATTTATAGGTAATACAGGTAACGTGTTTTCTAAAGTTCCCAGACACTGATTAGTATAAAAATTCCATATACTATGCACTTATCAAGGAGACTATATGATAAGTTAAGTGACTGGTTACTTCAGGATGACTATGGCCCTTTTCCAATGGGCCACTGTGCATGGGGGGGATGGGGGAGTGGCACACGGAAACACACCCACCTCCACCCATCTCCACTCACAGAGCATCCAGCATTGGTGCCCATTGAATGGGCAGTGGGTGGAGTGCGGGAGCATGCACGCGTCCTCACCCACCGGCCGTGGTGTTCAAACCGACATGAACCCAGCCACTGAGGTTTGCGCATGGATGTCCCCCACCCACATGGGTGAGGTGGGGGGCACAGCTGTGTAAAAAGGGCCTAAGTAAAACTATATGCTGTATACTAGTTCATATGTCCAGATTTTATCTTAGATTAAAGTAATTAAAAGTTAACCAAGCATCAATTAAGACAATGGAGGCCCGGGACGCATTCCATTTTACTTTTCTTCAGTCAACATGCACAGTGTTTTTAAGATTCCACTTTTCACAGGAAGTGAAAGACAGAGGCAGACAGAGACAGGAAGTCGCAGCCTCTGTTTAAGAAGCTTACAGTCTAACTGGCTGATCTTCGAAGCATCCTCCTGGTATTATACTGTTAACTCCATTGGAGCTAAAATGGTCTGTGCTGGCAGAGCACTTTGAGGATCAGACTATAAGAAATCACACACAAAAATCATCATCTTATTTAAAACTCTGGCCATTTTGTCATTATAAAACAGGTAGTTCAGATTCCTAGAGAGCAAGGATGGGTTTCCTACCCTCTCTCACATCAAGTCTAACATGAACGGTAAGGACACACAAAACATTAACCCACATTGGGCCACTGTAGCCTGCAAAGCAATTTGACCGTCAATCCGGTGCCATCAGATATTTGCCCACTTCCGCCCCAGGACAGCTGGCCAGCTGCTATGTGACGCATCTGCCAGAGAAGGCTGGTGACATATCGCAGCGTACTGTTACCCCACCCGGACCAATGTGGGATAAAGGGCCATGCAGCCCTGCTGCGAGGCAAGGTCCAAGGATTGGGCCCAGAGTAGCATATTTACCCTGGTCACCAAACAGCT
Organism: Sphenodon punctatus; assembly: GCA_003113815.1. Lineage (NCBI taxonomy): Eukaryota > Metazoa > Chordata > Lepidosauria > Sphenodontia > Sphenodontidae > Sphenodon > Sphenodon punctatus. The sequence continues at coordinate 6,185,174 of QEPC01000801.1, read as the reverse complement.
GATTGGGGGGCCTGGAGGAGTGCACTCACTCGAGATGGTAAACAGCTGAGGGTAGAGGGGGAGCAGAGATCTGTGCACGCTCTCCCTGGCCACTGAACAGCTGATTGGGGGTGGGGAAAGACCAGAGGAGAGCGTGAGCTGTTTAGTGGCCAGGGAGAGGACACATGCTTCTCTGGGCCTCCCCTTCGCCCATCAGCTATCTAGCGGCAGTGGGCCCGATCCTGAAACACAGAAGAGCCTGGGAGTCCAGGTCCATGTAGCCAGCTCCTCAGACAGACCCGTGGTGTGGGGGAACTGGTGACAACTGCCCTTTTGGACTGCCCTTCCCACCGGCCCAAAGTGTGGTGGCTTCGGCAGCCCTCGCTGGGGCAGACAGGGAATCCGGTTGGGCCTCTCTTGTGTGGCTTTACATGAAAAGTCTTTCTCTTGCTGCACATTAATCTCCTCTCCTTCTCTCTTAGTTAAGGGAACACAAAATAAACAATGATTATTTTATTTTTTTTAAAGTTAACCTTAACTCTTCTTATGCCCTTTTACTTGCTTTCTAACTACTTTTTTCATATTAAATCTCCTCCTTGCTTTCTTCATAGCTCCCATTTATATTCCATTTAGAACCACAGAATTGTTATAGTTTCCTTCCTTGCTATTATTTTCCTTCTGTTATGTTCTCCTTTCTCGCCACTGCATCATCTGTGTCCTCGTTCCTTTTTCTTAAATTTTCCAAACCATTTCATCCCTTTTTCTAACACTTTTTTCTCTTCCCTCATTAAAGATGACTCGCGGTTGGCATCAGTTGCACCTAGGACTGGATCAAAATAACTGTTCTGTTTTTGTGGACTTTCCCACAAAAACCGAACAGTAGTTTGATATTTCGACCGTGTGTGATCGGAGAAGATTCCGTTCAGACCGCGGTCAAAATATTAAATAAAATTTTGAAGGTCACAGTTTTTGGAGTCAGAGCTGCTAAGATTAGAGCTAAATTGCTGGATACTGTGAGTATTTAGATTCAGGTGATCCCCACTGACAAGTTATATAGACGTGCTCCCTTTGGGGTTTATGACTGATATGAATGATATTTGCTTAATATTTATTATGGGATGGTTTTTTATATGTATGGGGTTTGGGGGAGTATTTGTGTGAATTTTTGGTATAATGTGGATGTATATTGTCATGACATTGGGGTCAGTACAATAAATCACTAAACTGAAATTAAATTTTTTAAAAGCCCATGCACATGGTCACATTCGCAAAATGGCTGGCAGGCTGTTTTACACATGCACAATGACCTTTTTACATTTTTATTTTATTTCATCAAGTCCTATCAGGGTGATTTCAGACGTGACAGGAATCAGTCCGGCCGTCGTTTAGACATGCCGGCTTGATTCCTATAGGGGATTGGGGAGGGGGCAGGGCTGCGTGGCACGACGTGCGGCCAACAGCCCCACCCCCCGCGCTCCCCCAGCCACCCGCTCTCTGGGAGACGGGCGGGCACAGCGACCAATCCAGCCGCTGTGCCCGATCCCACATCGTGGTCTGGACCACGATGCGGAATCGGCCAACGTAACAGACATTACTTTTGGCCGATTCTGCATCATGGTCCAGCTAACCACGGTTCTGGACCTCCGGGCAGCTGGAGATACAGAACCATGGTAAATAAGATTCCTGCCGGAGGTTCACCATGGTGAACCTCTGGAGGGAATCTCTTTGGGTAATTTGATTTATTTATTTTTTTATTTGGGTAATTTGATTTATTATTGGGTAATAAATTTTTTATTTAAAACTTATATCCCACCCCTCCTGCCCAAAGGCAGCTCGGGGTGGTGAACAACACACATACACACAAAATTTAACAATAAAACATTTAAAACAATCAACACATTTTAAAACAACTAAAAAAAAACAAAAAACCCAACTCACCCTCCCTCCCAAACCCTACATCCCCACGCCAAAAGCCTGGCGGAACAGCCAGGTCTTACACAGATGTCGAAATGACAGAAGGGTGGGGGCCAACTCCAGGAGCCTCCTCCGGGAGTGAATTCCACAGCACGGGGGCAGCCACCGAAAAAGATCTAACATCGGTGGCCACACACCTCGCTCGGGGAACCTCCAAAAAGGCCCCCATGGACAATCTAAGGGATCACACGGGCATATGGGGAGTGAGGCGATCCCGCAGATAGGCAGGGCCCAGGTCGTGAAAGGCTTTAAAGGTCAAAGCCAGCACCTTGAACCTAGGTGTTTTATAGGCAGTCAGTGCAGAGCCCAGAGCACTGGTGTCATGTGCTCCCTGCGGCCCACCCCAGTAAGGAGACGGGCCACGGCATTCTGCACCAGCTGCAGCCTCCGGACCAGCTTCTCTGGCAGCCCTACGTAGAGCGCGTTGCAGTAATCCAGCCTCGAGGTGATGAAGGCATGGATGATAGTGGCAAGGTCAGAGTCTGAGAGATACGGCTGAAGCCGCTGGACAAGATGTAACTGCCAAAACGCACTCCCCACCACAGCCACAACCTGAGATTCCAGGCTAATTCCAGGCACTCCCCATCGAGGAGCACACCCAGACTCCACACCTGAGAGACCATGGGAGGGCGAACCCCCTCCAACAAGAGGAGATTCAACCACTTCCAGGCCCCCCAAGCCCTTGCCCACCAACATCACCTCCATCTTGTCAGAATTCAGCTGCAGATGGCTCAACCTCATCCAAGCCCCCACAGCCGACAGGCACTGGGAAAATAAAGAGACTGCATGGCCTGGGTTGATGGAAAAAGAGAGATAGAGCTGAGTGTCATCAGCATACTGATGACACTGCATGCCCTGAAACCCTCTCACGATCTCCCCTAATCGCTGCATATAGATGTTAAACAAGAAGGGGGACAGAATGGTACCCAATTTCAGATGTTATGGTACCGCGGCCACCACAGGGGGTTCACTGTGGTTGACCATGGTAACGTAACGTCTAAAAATACCCTCAGAAATCAGAACCGGGCAAAATCCGTGATTCAGTCCTAGTTGTAGCTTGGCACTTGTTCCAGAAATGTGACACTAGTAGCACACCCAAAACGTTAGCCTTGTCTACATATGCAAGTTCACAGTATGATTTTAAGCCATATTAAACTGAATTAAACTGTTATGAAAGCACTTCAGATGAAGAGTGGTTTCTTCTGGTTCGGTTTAAATTTGTTTTATGAACAAGGTTATATTCAGGGATCCATGTTCACTGCATTTTTCCCATTACTGCAAATGGGGGAAACATAGTGAACACAGGTCCCTGTTTATATTAAACCAAAATAAACTATTCTTTATTCAAATTAAGTGTCCACATGGATAGTTTGTGTCGCTTCAGTAATTGGATTTAACAAAATTAGGTCAAACTTAAACCAGAACAATCCTTTGTTCAGATAAATCCTTAAAATTTTTAGGCACCTATTCTCCCATCCTACTATCTATATTCTCCAGAAGCAGGCAACGTTCAGTATTTAAGCCACTTCCTGTCACAACTCCCTTTTGATGTGGCCCACTGGAATTCACTTGTGGCCATTTTTTATTTGACCTATTTGGCCACAGAAAGAGAAAGTACACCAACTGAACAGCTTTGCAGGCAAAAAGGTCCCAAAGGGGAGGTAAACTGCAGAAACAACAGAGGTACACTCACTAGTTGAGATGAGAAAGAGGTGGGGCTTCAGCAGTGGGGTTTAAGAATGGCCAGGAAGAGGAGGAGAAATTCATATTTACCTCGTCAGGTAAATTGTTATTATTAAGTATATCCACGTTTACCTGAATTTCCCACTGAACAGCGTGGAGGATTTGTTTCCCACATCTGTCAATCTTGTCAAATGTGGTAAGAAAGACTAGATATCCACTGTGTCGAATAATTTCTTGCTAGCTTACACAGAGATTCCGGGCAGAAGCATACTTGGTGCTACAACCAGTTGCAGAAGGTTACTACAGAAGTGCTCGAGCTGCCTAACTGAGTCAGACCAATGGTTCATCTTAGTCTAGGATTGTCACAACCTGACACAGCAGCAGGGTTTCAAATTTGGCTCTCCAGAAGAGCTCAGGCATGCTACCTGAGGCTGTTTTTAGACATGCGCGGCAGCGCCCGCACTTGTTTTCCAAAAAACCCGGTAGTCCGCTTTACACGTGATGCCGTTGCCGAATACGCGCATGTGGGGGCAATACGCATCCATTTTCGGCTGCGAACTGACAGGGTTGGCAATCGAGGCCGGTCATGCGCAGCCGGAAATGGATGCGCATCGCCCGCACATGCACGTATTCGGTGGCGGCGTCACGTGTAAAGCGGACTACCGGGTCTTTTGGAAAACAAGCGCAGGCACTGCCGCGCACGTCTAAAGATGGCCTGAGACCCTCCAGGATCCCCGTCAGAGGCCTCACCCAGAAATGCTACCAGAGAACCTGAATCAGAGATGCTGGGGATTGAACTTGGGACCTTATACATACAAAACATGTGCTCTACTAATTGAGGCATGACCCACCCCTTGGGGCCCAGTGAAAATATGGTGAGATTTATGAAGGAAGGAGTCTTCAAAGAAGATGGGAGAGAGGGAGGATGAGGTGAATTGTAGTCGATCTGACTAGGTTTCAGCACCACATTCTGGATGATAATAAATGGGACAATAACCCTGTGTTTGAGATGTATCTACGTGTCCATGGCTGACAGCACCCAAGAAACAGACATGTACATGAGTGTCAAGGACACTTCCCAGGTGGGAAGGATGCAGCCAGTGGGCCCGGAGCCCCAGGAGGAAAGATACCAGTGGCAGGGGGGACTCTTAGGTCCCTCACCACTTTGGCCCTTTTCAAACAGGCCATGGTGGGGAAATGGGTGTGCGACGCATTTTGACTGATGGCTCCATGCGTGGGCGATAGGTGGAGGTGGGTGGCGCATGGGAGCATGCATGCACCCCCACCCACCCGCGGCGGTCACGTGGGACTCCTCCACGCATACACATGTAGGCACCCATGTGTGCATTGTGTGGGGGCATCTCATGTGAAAAGGGCCTTTCTCACCTTCGCTCGCATGGCAGCATCCTTGATTTTGAGGATAACGTCGTGCAGGGGACGTGGACCAGGAACATGTATCCACCTAACGAACAGACCAATTGTGGCGCTTGGGAGGGATCCTCCATCCTCCTGATGGAAAAGCATGAGAATAAGGCTATAAGGTATGTAGAGCTAGCAACAAATCCAAGACACAGGGGATAGGATTGCAGGGTGATCCTATTTGAAATGGACTGTAGAGGTTTTTTTGCCACCTCTTTGTGAGCTTTCTTGATGAAGTAGGTCTGGGTGGTAAGTGTGTCAAGAATATTATTGAGCAACTCTAGTTGGGCTGCTCAGTATGCATCCATGTGCATTTGTCAAATGTTTGCAAACCCCACAATGCAGGGAGTTACTATCAGCTTAAGAGAGCCTGAGCTTAAGGAATTGAAACCTTGGAGAAGACTGGCACTCAGCTCCCATTTGTGGGATACAACACATGGTGATTTTATACCCTGCACTAGCACCCTATTTAGTCTGGCTCTTTCCTCGAGCATGCTCTCTCAACTTTTCTCCATTAGTTTCTGTCTGCCATACAGTGAAGTTAAGTCAATATTCAAAATAGTCTATCAAAGGAAAGAGGTTTCCCACCCACTCATCTAGCCTAATCTAAACACAAGGGTAGCCATATATGCAATTTTTAGAGGACACTTATGATAAATACAGGTTGCAGGGCTGCACTGGAGCCAGTGCAGCCCTGCAACCTGTATTTCTCAAATGTGTCCTCTAACAATTTGCATAAATGGTAAATCTAGATATAATAGGGACAGGCAGTGCGGCTGCACTTCTCAGGCAGTGGGGCTCACGTTCCCTGGTGCAGCTGCATCCCTTGATTCTGCGAGGAGGATTGGGGGGGTGGGGTGGCATTCCATTCTATGCTCCAGGAACCATTCCAACCTAGCTACGCCCCTGCCCAAACAGTAGGTTTTTTTCTGATTGGCATAGCCCCACTCTTTATAACTGTAACTGCCTGAGCTGCTCTTAGAACACTTGGAATTAGAATTGCCTGTGTCTTATTTTAGGAGAATCATAGAATTTGAAGATAACTCAGAGGTCATCTAGTCCAATGCATCTAGTCCAATCTAGTCATCTAGTTCAATGCAGGAAAACTTCAGCTATAGCATCCCTGACAGATGACTGTCCAGCCTCTGTTGGAAAACCTAAAATAGAAAAACCTAAAATAGAACATCCCCTATTTTAAGGGAACACCCCTTATTTCTGTAGAACTTAATAAACATCCCTTAATTTCAGAACCCCATGGCTCCATAGCATCCAACAATTTTTGAAATTTTGACCTGAGGACCCTATTTGGAATGTAGTTTTAAAAGAGTTACCTCAGGACTTACAGTCAACTCCCCTCCGCGCTCACTGCGGCGGAGATTTGGTGGCACCCCTCCCCCCGTGGAAGAAGAAGCCGAGGACGGGGGATGGAGGCCGCGTGCGTGTGGCGCAGAACTGCAGGGAGGGACCAGGGGTGGTTGAGCCAGGGGTGGTTACCTGGCAATGGAGGGGGAATCCGGGACACTTGTGAGAGCTGGGACTCACGGGCACCATTTTAGGTTCCCTACTCCCCCACCTCACTTTGTATCCGGCGGGGAGCAGGGAAGGACACGCACCCACCCACCCGCCCCCTTTCCTGGCACCACTCCGAGTTAACACTGGTCACCAATTAGGACCGGAAAGGAATTTTCCCTGAGCCTAATTGGCAAGTAAAGGTGAGGGGGTTTTCGCCTTTCCCGGAGTGACTCTGTTGATTTGGCCCAAGGGGGGTGATGGGGCAATTTCCGGTGGTAGGCTGTAATTGTTGCACTCTTTGGTGGTGAGCTGAGCTAAGGGTAATTGTTGGAAAGTTAAAATAGATAGCATAGGATGATTAGAAACATCTTAAGAGATGGGCAAGTTCATGCATAGCCGCACAGTGCGGCCCACTGTATCATTAAGCCCAAGGGTGAGAGGAGAACGGCCGGATCTGCTGGGCAGACCATGTGTCAAGCAGTAGGTAACGGTGTCCTCACCCTTGTTTTTTGACACACTGACACACACACACACAACACACACACACACCAAGGCGGGGGTAGGTACGAACAACCTGCTCTGGCCCGGGAAAACCCAGTGATAAGAGCAAGGTGTAAATTACAGTTGGGAAGTTAGGGTACAGGAGAATCCCCATGGGCTTAACCCGTGAACGCAGGGAGAAGGACGACGGTTGGCGAAGGCAATTGCCTAGTGAGGACAGGGACCTCCTGTGGTTGGGAAACAGAGAAGGTAGAACCCCAGTTCAAAGGGGGAAGCAGGAGGGTTACCCCTTCCCCCTTTTTGGTGTGTAAATAATGAATAAAGAGTGCGGCCATTCAATCCCACAAGATGTGTCCTTGTATTCTTCCAGGTTGCGTCGACAACCTTATCTGTGCTCATAAAATTTAGTATGTCAAGTTAGCAATAGGGCCAACATGACCTGCAAGTAGTGAAAGTTCGGGGGGGAGGGGGAGAGCTATGCTAATGGGTATAGCTAAGAAAATATGCTCTATCAGCTTTCTTCTGTACAAACACACTTGCAGAATAAAGTACTCTTCATTGTGACTAAGTAGAGAAGATCCTCTCCCTTAGATAGGCTTTGCATCCAACTCATCATAATTTGTTTTCTTCCTTTTCTTTGGAGGGCAGGAGAGATAAGGAAACAAAGGCTAACTTGCTTTAATGTGAGATGGGATTCAACTGAGTTTTGTAACCAACTACTTCATTATGAACTGGTTCCAAAAAGAAAAGAAAAAAAGAAATGAATGAATGGAATGAAATGGTGCCAGGAGAGAGAGAGAGATGAAGGTGAAGAAGTATCACATCTAGCTGCCGAAGCGACGTTGGAATATGGCCCTCATTTCTTTCATTGATGACAACACGGAGGTGGCAATTATAGACCCACGAAGTTACAGGGATAATTTGAGGACAGAGAACTATCTTTTGGAACTGAGCTCTGCCAAAGTGCTTCTACTGTCAGGATTAAATTAGTTAATGTAGGCAAAGTGCTTTCAAGTTGCACATTATAGTAATAACTTTACATTGCTGTAATTTGGGCCCTTTTTACACAGGCTGCAGTGGGAGGGGGGTTGGGGGTTCACGCCGGTCTGTGTACGGTAGATGGGGGGAGGGTATAGACGGGCACACACTGACCCCCACTCACCTCCACCCATCACCCACACACGGAGCAACCGCCGTTTTCACCAGTCGCTCCATGCATGGGTGATGGATGGAAATGGGTGTGCATGCATGTTTGTGAGAGTGTACACACATGCACAATGACCCTCCCGCCCACACGCTGCAGATTTTACACGAGACTCACCAATGCATGAACACCCAGATTGTAAAATATTTTACAATGCATTTTATTTTGGTTTGATTCTAAGACTCTGTTCTTTACTACTATTGCATGAAAATAACAATCAATGCATCAAGACAATGCATCAAAAGAGGGCTTTTTTTCCTTTGTGGCATACATATAGAGTAAGTGTTCTGATTCTGTTTTCTGTGGACTGCATCTTTAAACCTAAGTTGATGTGCCACTATACTAGAGGATCATTCCCAAGAGCCTATTCAAGATGGCTGAGCAGCACATTCTGCACTTTCAGCAATATTTTTTTTTATTAGACCCTATTTCAGTCAGAGAATTATTCAGAAACCAGTGGAGGTACTGAGGACCAAGCATCTGTGAAAATCAGAACCACATAACTGAGGTGCCTATGTATGGATTTCAAGAAGCACTATAAACAAGAACTTTTGAAAACTGTTCTAGCAAGTGATAACAGTAAGAACTTGAAAAACTGTCTCTCTTAGATTGTAAGCATTCTAGGGAAGGAACCGTGTCTCCTTTCAATTGTAAAGTGACAGGTACATTGCTGGTGCTATATACATGCTTAAAATAAATAATTATTATTAATAATAATAATAATAATAATAGCCCTCATACCACACAGTACAACAGTCCAGATGTCAAAAAACACCCCATGGAAACATTCAGCAGGGCTACCACTTGACAATTTCTCCTGCTTTTTAAGCTATATTTTCATGGCATCTGAAAGCACCCTTACTTGGAAGAGGATCAAATCTCATGTAAATAAGAAATGATAATGTGAAATCTCTCCTTTAATGCAACTAAAATGTTATGGAACTTAACCAATTTTTTATATGATAAATATATTTTCCCTTGTCTGGAAAACACCAAAGGCATAAACTAGCTACAATTGCCTCTTGGTAATTATGAAAATGAATGCAAACTTTTACAGGAAATGGATCATATTCTTAAAGATCCTTTTTACATTGCCAAAGGAAATTGAGATGATAGTGACATGTAGGAAAGAACTTCCAGCTGCCATCTAACTCTGCAGGCTAACTTGAGAAGTACCAAAAACACAGGAAGCAAAAAGTATTAAGAATTCTTAGAAGTAAGAGTCTTATTAGAAGGAGGCTCCAGTAGAGAGATAACTGCTTAGAGAACTTCTTCAGGGGGCAAAGTCAGTGAAACCACCTTCCCTCCTGTAAAGGTGTGAATCTTTCATCTATTGGACAGGCAACAGCCCAGCAAGAAGGTGAAATCAATACCTTCATGGGCCAGTTCTGTTGAATCTAAAAATAATAATTTTATTTATAGAGTGCTCCCTGCCAGGGCACTTAGGGCACTGAAAAATCATAAAAATACATGTATATAAAAAATTTTTTAAAAATAATGTTAAAACTATGGCTGTTTTCACATGGACTGTGGCACCTCCACGGTCCATGGGGGATGGGTGAAGGCGGCAGGTGGGCAGTGCATGGGCCACCCCCGTCCCATGGACGCCCTCCCACCTCCACACATGGAACATCCACCAATGGCACCTGTTGCTACTTGTGTGGGGGATCGGTGGAGGTGGGTGGAGTGCGGGAGTATGCATGCATCCCCACCCATGCATCCCCACCCATGACGTCGAGACAGGGGCAGGGGACGTCTCGGCGCCACCCTGTCAATGGTCTCCCCAAGCAAAATGTTCCAAGCCTGGACAAGTTCATCAACAGAGCGGCTGTTGGGCACGGTAGTCACCAAACGGTAGTTCCAGAAATTCCAACATAATCTCTAAGCCTCTGAACAAGCAACATAGGGTTAATGGTATCAAAAACAATCAAGAGGTCTATCATGTCCATAAGGGCCTGCTGTCCCCAATCTAAAACCATCAGCAAACCATTCTTGACCTTATCAAGAGCACTCTCCACTCTACCTTAATACATTGCTTTGAACTCTGACTGAGTTTCAACGGGATCTTAAGAAAATTAGATGTTAAACTCTTAATGAAATTCAAGGGTACCTAATACTAGAGATGGACATTATCCATTCGAATTAATGTGTAACCATTCAAAAATGGTAATTACGAATTAATCTGAAATTTACCACGCCATTACAGATATATGGAAAATCTCATTGGAGTGCTACCACAGGGAGACTTTTTCAAATTTTGGAAAGGCAGCCATGGCATTTGTCTGGCACCGCTTCAATGAGCTTTATGGTAATGGGAGTGGGGAAGGAGAGGGAGGCAGGCAAAGGAGCTTTACTGACTAATTTCCAGCCAGATTTGGTTGGAATCAGCCACTGGGGGACACGGAAAGGCTGCACAGGACAAACAGAGCAAAGCTCTCTGCCCCGGGGAATCTGCAGTCATTTTGGTCCTTTTCAGTGCTGCAGGCAGGCTCCACCAGTCGAGTAAGGACTTGCTTTGCTTTCCTATTTGCATGGACTCTTGCAACCCCCCCCCCAAACACCTCACCCCCATTCTAGCCCCCCAAATCCAGAAGCCCACTCTTAGCCCCCAAACCCCCGCAGCCCAGCAGCGCACTCCTAGCCCCCAAACTCCCTCAGCCCAGTACTAGCTCCCAATCCCAAGTCCAGTTCTAGCCCCCCAAACCCCTTCAGCCCAGCAGCCCAATTTTAGTTCCCCAACTTCCCTCAACCCACTTCTAGCTCTTTAACCTAGACATATTTATTTCCACCTTTCTTACTTCTGTCTCCTTTTCATTGTACTACATTTAACAATGAGTGACAATGAAAAGAGAGAGGGCATGAGTGGGACTCTCAGCACTGGCAAGCCACAGCATGGAAAGGCCACTCTGTCAGTTTCAGGGACCCCCCTCCCCCTCCAAAAAAAAAAGCAACCAAAAAACCACCAGGTCACCCATGGCTCAGGCCTTCACTTCTCGCCCCCTGGACCCATCTGTGCCCAAGATAACTTACAGGTGAACCAAGTAAGAGACTGGGGGGCAGGGGAGGTTGCCTCCTTAGGTGGCAAGAGGAAGGGGCTTTCTCCCTCTGCTAAAGCAGACCAACCTTCTGCTTGCACTGCTGCTGCTACCCCCAAACATCCCACGGTGCCTACTCTCACTGTCACGCTTCCAAGTGCACTTGGTGTCCATGCCCCGTCCCCCACCATCATGCATCCCAGTGCACCTGCTGTCCCCCCATGTATCTTTAATACATGTCTTCTCTCTCTCTCTCTCTCTCTCTCTCTCTCTCTCTCTCTCTCTCTCTCTCTCTGCATATCATAGAATCACAGAATTTTAGGGTTGGAAAAGACCCCAAGGGCCATCTAATCCAAGTATATGCATTAAGTACATTGTACTTTATATACAGGTCTGTGTCTCTGTCTCTCTCTCTTTCTCTGTCTCATCTTCTCTCTCTCTCTCTCTCTCTCTCTCTCTCTCTCTCTCTCTCTCTCTCTCTCTGCATATCATAGAATCACAGAATTTTAGGGTTGGAAAAGACCCCAAGGGCCATCTAATCCAAGTATATGCATTAAGTACATTGTACTTTATATACAGGTCTGTGTTATGTACATGTTTTAAGTATCAGTGCTGTCTTGATAGTGCCTCTTTAATATACACACCTAAATCCTAATCTGTAACTAACTCTCCCTCTTTTGCTTCTCTTTAAATCTTCCCAGTCTTTTTTGCATTCGTTCTGGTCTTCATTTTCTTCCCCCTTTTTATGATCCTTCAGAATCTCTTTTTTGTCTCTTTCCCCTGCTCTTTCCCCTTATTATGTACCTATCTGCTTCATTTTGCTTTCTAGCTTGCTTTTTTTTGTTTGTACGCAAGTCAGTTTCGCTCTCTCCTGTGCCTCCTCTGTTTTCTCTTTCTCCTCTTACTGTCTCTCTTCCCATTCCCCTCCAATAACCCAGAATTGGCAGGCTGGCTCAAAGATTACAACCGTCTGCCTGCTGCTGCACTTCATTAGCTTTACCACTGTGTAAAGCAAGAAAGTAGAACTTAAAGATTCCGATCAATTTTCTGACACACAGAGTGACCAAGGTTTCAGAGTCTTAGAAGGGGAGCAATTAAAATATATATCTCTAGCTAAATGCTTTGGCAGCATATCAAACTTAATAACTAAGACAAACAATTCAATCTTTGTAGGGCGGCAAGCCTACCACTTGTGCACGTTTCAGGTTTCACTAGTGAGATGTGAAGCTCCAGAAGGGCTGTATGGAACACAAATCTTCAACAGGCTAGAGCCCTGTTTGGGACTGACTCGCCAGCCCAAACTAGGACTGAAATGAGAATCAATTTGTTTTATGCAAGAATCTCATGAGAATCAAGAATCCTTATTGAGATTTCGGGACAATCTCAATGATGATGCAAGATCTTGACAAAAATCTCACCTAAAAAGAGAATCAACTGTGCATGTGCAAAACGGCCACTGTAGCTGTTCTGCACACATGCAGCCCTCAGCCAAAATTGCCCCGGCATCATCGCCACCCTTTTGGGAAAGGGAAGCCATTTTGCAAATGAGCATTACAGGTTTACTTGTGAGATAACATAAGAAGGGCCATACTGGGTCAGACAAATGGTCCATAAAGCCCAGTATCCTGTCTCTAACAGTGGCCAATCTTGGTCGGATTCTCACAAGAATACCAGAGGGGGAGGAGAAATACATAAGAGAGAGACACACAAGAGAGTCGGGATGATATGTGGTCATAGTCACATGGCTCTGGTAAGTAAATCAAGAAAAAGTCTCAACTAAGAAAGTGTCAAGAACCAGGGGTTTTCTCGCTTTTAGAATCTCACTAAAAACAATCCAAAACCCATGATTGATGAGAATAAACATAAAATCATGATTGAGTTTCAGCCCTAGTTCGAACCCAGCTGCATTGGGTTTGACCACAGCCCAGGTCTAATGCAGCCAGACTCTTTTGAGACCCGTCTTGATCTGCATGAATGGCTTTGCTCCCCGCACACAGAGTGCTGCGACATCACAGCATTATGCAGGGGTTATAGTTGCACTGGAAAGGGGCAAGACAGCACCTTAGCCTCAACAGAAGCTTTTTGAATGTAGCCCATCCCACTATAGAATGCTATGTCGTCACTGGGCATTTTTACACACACCTTAAAGTTCCGGATTTTTCAATCTTCTGGGTTTACGAGTCCACAAGTAAGTTCCAGATGCACTTTTCACAACACACTGCCCCAAGGCAGCCTAGAGTAGCCGTAGCTGTAGACGTGAGAGGCTGCCATGGAAACCAAGTGATCACAGCTGCCTGAAGCAAAGCAGTTTACCAGGAGAACTTTTTACACACAAAAGTTCTGGGAGAAGTACTATGCAGAAGTTCAAAGAGACAGATGTTTAAGATCTGGGTGAGATATTTAGACACGCAGAAAGTTCAGGATGTAACAGCAAACATGCAGGAGAAATGTGTGTGAAAAAACACCCACTGTGTCCACAAGCACCAGGACTATGGAGTTCCTCTGTCCCTCCAGAACATCATAACGTCACAGAACTCTTGGAGGGTGAGGCTTCCTGCAGCTTTAACAGACAACCTTGGTCCACGGCTAAGGAGTGCAATCGAAATGAGACCAACACAACCCAGCTGGTCTGGGTCACAGGTCTTCACCAAAGACTTTGATCACTGCCACATTATTACATCAAAAAGTAGATGTCTAACATCTGAACACACTGATTACAGGTGGCCATCCCATAATCCTTATCTTCTAGATTACCGACAAGAAGAGACAAACATTAGGATATCAAACATGATGGCAACACCAACATATTAAAGCAGAGGTGGGCATTTGGCAGTTCGCAAGCAGCATGTGGCTGGCTCTATGCCCCCTTGTTCCTGACTCCTGGCCGGAAACTGCCTCTCCTGCCCCCCTCCAGCTGGTGCTTCTCCTGCTGGGATGCAGCTGCCGCTGCTGCTCTCCTTCATTGCTGCCACACAGCCACCTTCATACTGCACAGTCAGGGAAGGGGAATGGCCCAGTCCTGAGGAATTTACAGCCTAGCAGGGCATTGTCTTTCCCTCTCACTGGGAATCACTTCCCTGTGCAGGCAGAAAGGGCACATTGAAATTTGCAGCCTGACATATACTTGGAGAGGGACTAGCACTGTGGTGCCATTTGCATTCCCAGCACATGCCTCTTGACTCAGCCTCAGGAGGTGCTGGGGAGCAGGGGCACAGCAAGGCTGTGAAAGGCATGGGCTCAGACTATAATTATACCCCCTTAAATTGGGATGGGAGGAGCTCAGCCTGATGGAGAGGGGGCAGGGAGGAAGCGGTCTCTGCTGCCCCAAGTTCCCCGCTTGGGCGTAGCCCTATATCTCTGTGCCTTTCTCCTCAATGTACGTGCCTTGCCTCTGGGAGTCAGGGAATGTAGACACGTAGCATTGCCTGGATACGCCTTGTCCCTTCTCCTCCAGAAAGAGCCCTTGACTCAGCAGGAGCCTCTCTTGTGCCAGCATGGCTCGGGATGATGAGCTGCCTTCCTGGCTCTGTGCACCCCAGCTACCACAGCCGTCCTGGCTGCCAATTGCAGGAGCTGTATGTCTCTGCAGTAGCCGCTCAGAATTATTTATTAGCCTTATTCTTTAAGTTTATTTTTTATTCTAAGATGGGTTGTGCACACATAAAAATTGTCTGGATTGGTAAGCGCAGGTCTCAGTGCGACAAATGTTTTGTTTTAATGGTGTGATTTTTGTAAAACACGTAAACATGTTGTTTACTCAATATATTTATTCATTGTCATTATTATAAACACTTCATTTTTATTCAAAGTTGGAGGAGTACAAATCTGAAAACTATCACTATTGCTAAGTGTGGTGTTGGCGAGACAAAACTTTTGGTATGTAGCTCTCTGGGTCACAAACTGTGCCCAGTGCCCACTCCTGTATTAAATAGTAGATCAACTTTGAAGAGGTTAAAGTAGAGACATTTATCAACAGTCTTAGCTACTTCAGTAACAGGAGGCATCTAAGTACCTGACCTGAGAACTGCATGGTCATTTAAATGCATTTATCTTTACACGTCTGAGCACTATATTCCATTTTATGGATGGAGAACTGAGAGATGGAGGAACTAAAGGATTAAATATCCAAGGTCACATAGGATGTCTGTAGCACAGCAGATCTTCTGCATCCCAAGTTACTGCCCTAACCAATGGGCCATCCTTGCTCTCAAAGTTTTGAATCACTGGATGAAAACAGAGATAACAGTAGCCCACCTTGGCCTAGAACTCACCTGCATGTGTGTTCTGTGGTCACCAGATGGTGGCCTGTGACTGCCCCAGGCTGGTTGCTATGGGATGTGTCCTCCAGAAAAAGCTTGGAGATGTATCCTGGGTCAAAGCCTGCCCACCCAGACTAATCCAGGCCAACATGGGCCTGCCCAAGGGATCGGGCCCTTGCACCCACCCTGGACGTGCCAAACAGGTGATCAGGGTGTGTGCGCGTGTAGGATTGTGCTTACCCAGCCCCACATTATAGCTGACGGTGGAGGGGCTGGGCTCCCCTAGGCTCCCAAGGAGTGGCAGCTGCAGTTGTTTGCCCCTGGGAAGGCTGGGGGTGCCTCGCTGCCAGAGCGTCTCTTTTCACCCATTGAGTTGTTATAATATTAATGGCATTCTAGTGGGTGATCAACATCTCGTCTATTTTTTAGGGGTGTGCAACAGGGCCCCATGTCATCTTTCATTATTAAAATGTGTTGTTTTCGTTTTTGTTAACGAATGTCGTTTTTCGTTATCATTGCCGGTACCAATTTCAAACAAAGATTTTGTTTTTGGTATCAATATTGGTATAAACTCTATATCTATCTTTCTATCTATATATCTAATCTATATATATATAATTACACACAGAATCTAAGCTAAACCTAACCTATATATAATACAAAATATTCCTATCCTATAATCCTAATATATATAATAAAATAGCCTAGTATCTAAACATCTAAACTATATATATACACACACACACAACAAATATCTATATAATATATGGACAGGGGGAGACAGACAGTGGAAGGGAAAAGGAAAACTCAGAGGTATATCCACTATCTCTAATCTATATCTATCATCTAATATATATATATATATGTGAGGATTTTTAGTGCAAGCACCAGCAGGTTCTGCAAATCACAGGCCCAATTCAAGAGTTCAACATGGTTTCTGGCTCCAAGATGCCTGCTTTCTCCTCCCCTTGCCACATTTCCCTCCAAAAAACACATGACAGGGTCCTGACAGGGTGCTAGGCAATAACAAAATCAATAACAACTTTCGTTATCATTCCTGATTTCATTATTTTTTGTCGTTTTTCTTATTACAATATAACGATAACGAAAATGACAAATTTTGTTTTCATTATTAATATAATAAAATTACATGCACACCCCAACTACTTTTCTATATAGTAAATTGATTACATTATTTCTAGGCTGACAACAGAATTTAGGCAACTTGCCCAGTTTGGGACAAGACGGAGGTGATGGTGGTGGGCAGGGTGAGGGAGGTGCTGGCTCCCCTTGTGGGGAGGGGGTCTGCCCTCCTGTAGCCCAGCAGGTTCGGAGTCTGGGGGTGTTATTGGACTCAGACCTCTGCCTGGATCGACAGATGGAGGCGGTCCACCTTCCGCCAGTTGTATCTGGTGCGGAGGCTGCGGCCGTACATTTCCAGGCCCAACCTGGCCACCCTCATTCATGCCTTCATCACCTCGAGGCTAGACTACTGTAACGCGCTCTACATGGGGCTTCCCTTGATGCTGGTTCAGAGGATGCAGCTAGTGCAGAATGCGGCAGCCCATCTCCTTACGGGCACAGGTTTATTGGAGCATATTACTCCTTTGCTCTTTTTTCTGCACTGGCTGCCTATAGCGTACCGAGCCAGATTCAAGGTGTTGGTGTTGGCCTATAAAGCCCTACATGGTCTGGGCCCCTCATATCTTAGGGACCGCCTCGCCCTCCGCACCCCACGATGACCCCTTCGGTCTGCCGGGGGTGCCTTCCTGGAGGTCCCCCATGTAAAATGGGGGGCCAAAATGGAGAGGGCGTTCTCGGTGGCCGTGCTGAAACTCTGGAACTCCCTTCCAGAGGAAGCCCGCCTGGCCCCAGGTCTGTTGGCTTTTCGCTGAGCCTGTAAGACCTGGCTGTTCAGAGGGAAGGATGGGGGGGGGGGGGAGGGGGAATGTGTTTTATAGAATTTTTAAATGATATTGTTGTTTCTATTTTTTAAATTGTTATTGTAGATATTTTGCCTTTGTAAGTCACCCCAAGATGCCATGGCATGAGGGAGCGACTAAAAAATGTAAATAAATAAATAAATGTCTATGGCAGGACTAGCACAAGTTCTCCTAGAAGCATGTTCTATTTCCAGTTCCTATCTGCATTCACAGTTGTGAAGTGCTCACCGATTTGAGCTTCACTGTTTCCTGTTCACCACTTCTTGCATAATGTTCCCTGCGTAGTTTGTCAGCAAAAAGTGTTTATTTTTTTTCAGAATCTGCATAAATGATGCAAGTAGGTCAAAACACAAATGATGTGCTATATCACAGAATCTTTGTTACTTGGCATGGCAAATAAGTACAGAGCAGACATTTCAAACTACTTACTTACTGTTCTTATTTTTCAGAAAATTCTGTTGTACACAATAACTGGCCTGGTAACTAAATCAATTTAAGATGGTCAACACATCTAAATGAGGATGAGGGTTAGAAGGGGGTGTTTCTTGCTATTTTTACCTGCCTTGATTTTAAGTCTGCTATTTTAATATTTTTGTTACTTGTTTTATTGTGTTATATGTTATTTTTATATGTATTTATATTGTGCACTGTTAGCCGCACTGAGCTGCTTTTTGCTAGGAGGGGTGAGATAAAAATCTGTCATAAATAATAAATAAATAATAAATATCTATACACCAAAGAAGCCTCAGACCTCCATTTAAGCCTAAGCACTCCAGTTCAAAGCACACAGAGCTCTCCTTTTTAAAACACTTTGGCTTTCAGCATTAATAGCCCTGGAGGCGGGCGATATAGGCTCTGAGCTTGAAGAGCACATGGATTCTCCTATGTTTACCCAAGACTATTATAAAATAAATGAGTAAATAAAAGAGAAGCTTAGCTGCCTTGGCCAGTGCATATACATTACTCATGTGTTGCCTCGAAAGATATAGATTTTGCACAGAAAAAGCAGTATTATATGTTCCGCTTTCTGCCCGTATTCATAAGTGTTTAGGTTTAGCTTCAATTTAGTCACCCTTGTGAAACAGTGCTAATTGTATTTAATGTTTACTACTATTCTTTTTAAACAAATAGCAAAATCCCATTAACTGGAAAAACACCATTTCCTGAAAATTAACAAGTCTCCATGACCTGTTTGATATTAGTGCACATGATGTAATTTGGTTCTTTTGTTCATCTGTCAAAGAGACAGCAATCAAACCTAGCAAAAATACTTTGTTGTCTTTCATGTTCATGGAAGGTAAAGGTCTTCTTTACCCTCCTGAATTGAGTTCTTCACCTAGTCTAAAAAATGTCATCTTTGGCCAGTTCTATCCAATGAGAAGTCTGGTCAAGACTACAACTAAAAGATGGTTTGTTCTCGCCAAGGAAACCCAAATGGCAATTAGCTTCTATTCTTGCCTCAGGTGGGTGTCAGATCTATTACAGTTGGATCTGAGAAAATAATTAACAAGTAGACATTTGTTTGTATCTGTTTGCATAATTGTTCCTGCTCTCTCAACTGAGAAAAAGCATTTCCCCCAGTTTTCATGCCTACCAGAAGCTTTAGGCAAATTATATATGATACTGCAAAGTTTACTTTTTATAACTCAAGAAAAACAAATCAAAATCCAAAGTGTACACGTTTATTAGTATATAACAATAATAATTTAAAAATACAAACAAGTGCTCAAAAACTGGTACTATGTAGAAAAAGAGATTTGACTTTTTGTCATTGTCTATATTTTGATAGTAAAAAAGCTAAAAAAATAAATAAATCAATTTCAACATACAAATATGCCTTTGGGTAACCACATATATGACGTCATGGAAAAGACAAAGGGAAAGGGTCCAGCTATCCAATCATTGACTATTGCTTAAAGCATACTTGTTCTGGGCTCTCTTTAAACAGAACTAGGCCCTGACTACCTGCAGGGCATAGATTTGCTATGTAACCTAATGTACCACAGTCATCTCATTGATGAGTTTGAAAGGTCAGCTGAAAGCTATTAGTAATGACTTACCAGGTAATCTAAAAAGTCCACTTCCATGGTTAGACCAAATGGCATTTCATTTACTTAGTCAAAAATTTTAACATAAACCCCACATCTGCTCACAACAGATGTTCAGTGCTTAATTACTGACACCATCTCTCATCACTTCTCTAAAATAGTTGCAAATTAATTTCCTTCTTGTACATCATTGGTTGCTTTTACACACACATTTCTCCTGCATGTTTGCTGTTATATCCTGAACTTTGTGTGTGTCTAAGTCACTCACCCAGATCTTAAACATCCAGCTCTTTGAACTTCTGTGTAGAACCTCTCCCAGAACTTGTGTCTGTAAAAAGTTCTCCTGGTAAACTGCTTTGCTCTAGGCAGCTGTGGTCACTTGGTTTCCATGGCAGCCTGTCATGTCTACAACTGCAGCTACTTCAGGCTGCCTCACGGCAGTGTATTTGTAAAGAATTTATTTATTTATATTTATTTATAAAATATTTTTATCCCGCCCCTCCTGCCCATAGAGCAGCTCGGGGTGGCGAACAGCAATATAAAATAATAAGACAATAAAAAAATTTTAAAGGTTAAAAAATCCCATATGCAGGGAGAAAGCAACCCCCAACCCCCCCAGCCCATCCCNGAATGCGGCGTTGAGGAGGCGCTTTAGCGCTCCTCGTTTAAAAACAGCCGGAGAGCCAGAACAGACAGTGTTCGAGGCACTTACTTACAAGTTCCTCAGAAAGGGACACTTGGTCAGCCAACAGGGGCTATGGGATTGAGGAAAGGTACTGATATACTGCTGGATCACATTTTTAAAATTTATATAACATTTCTATCCCGCCCCTCCTGCCCTTTCAGGGCAGCCTGGGGTTGCGAACAACAACATAAAACCAATTAAAAAAGTTAAAAATGCATAAGATGCAGGGGAAAAAACCCCACAACCACAACCCCCCTCCCCCTCCCCCTCGCCAAAGGCCTGGCGGAACAGCCAGGTCTTACATAAACGTCGAAATGACAGGAGAGCCTCCTCCAGGAGCGAATTCCACAGCACAGGGGCAGCCACCGAAAAAGATCTAACATCAGTGGCCACCCACCTCGCCCGAGGAACCTCCAAAAAGACTCCCATGGATGATCTCAAGAGTCGCACATGGGGAGTGAGGTGGTCCCTCAGAGAAGCAGGGTCCTAGCTGTGAAGGGCTTTAAAGGTTAGAACCTTGAACCTGGCCCGGTGCTTTATAGGCAGCCAGTGCAGAGCCCGGAGCACAGGTGTTGTGTGCTCCCTGCAGCCCACCCCCGTAAGGAGACGCGCTGAGGCATTCTGCACCAGCTGCAGCCTCCGGATCAGCTTCTCAGGCAGCCCCACGTAGAGAGCATTGCAGTAATCCAGCCTTGAGGTGATGAAGGCATGGATGACAGTATGAGGTCAGAGTCTGAGAGATACGGCCGAAGCCGCCAGACAAGATGTAACTGCCGAAAAGCACTCCCCGCCACAGCCACAACGTCAGGATTCAGCTGCAGATGGCTCAACCTCATCCAAGCCCCCACAGCTGACAGGCACTGGGAAAATAAGGAGACTGCATGGCCTGGATTGATGGAAAGGGAGAGGCAGAGCTGAGTGTCATCAGCATACTGATGACACTGCATGCCCGGAAACCCTCTCACAATCTCCCCTAATGGCTGCAGATGTTGAACAAGAGTGGGGCCAGAATGGCACCCTGCGGGACTCCACACGTGAGATCCCAGGGGGAAGACGTACACTCCCCCAGACCACCCATGTGAGTTCTCCCAGCTAGGAATGAATGCATCCAGGAACAGCCTCAGGGCAGTGTGTGTGTGAAAAATGCATCTGGAACTTACTTGTGGACTTGTAAGCCCTGAAGATTGAAAAATCTGGAACTTTAATGTGTGTTTAAAAATGTCCACTTTCATTTAAATTTAAATCCTGGAAAGACAGGTGTTGTTCCCCTTGAGGTTTGCAGTGACAGCTCTCAAAATGTAGGGGAGGGAAGAAAAAACAAAAGAAAACTCCTGCCCTTGCACGTTTTCAGTATGTATGTTTACAGCAGGTAGTGCTGCCCTTACAGCTTACAAGTTGTAAGGGCAGCACTACCATGAATGGTGTTATTGAATGAGCTCGTCTAATAGCAAGATAGACAATGAAAGAAAATGTACCAATACTAATTAACAGAATGATGGGGGCATGATTGTTCCTCATCATGCTGTGAGGCATTGCTGATAACTTCAGGCTTACCTGCTTCTGCTGCCTCCTCAGTTGCCTTTTTGCAGTTTGGTTTGAGGGAGCACTCTACACGCTCTCCAAACAAAACTCTCCCCTAGGAATGAGATTTAACTATAACATATGCAGCAGCCCTATGGAAGAGATTGCGTGTGGCACCCTAGCCCGCATCAGTTCATGACGGCAGCCGTCACGTATGTTTTTACCCTATGCTATTCACTTTGGATATGTTTCAGCTCTCAGTGAGTAAACCGAGTCAAGACCACCCTTCATACATAATGAAATAAGATCAGTGTGATTCTGGGCCAAACTGGCTGTCATTTTAGTTTACATTAACCAAAATGGACGTTTCAGAAACCTTTCATGGACATTCTTGGGGGGAAAAAAAGGTTAAAAAAAAAATTGAAAACATGACCCAGAAACCCAAAATAAAAAAAAAGAACGGATGAATAGCAGTTTGTATCTGCTCCATCAGACCTACTTTCAAGTGTTAACTATGTGTCTTAACAAACAGAATGGTAGGTCTCGAGTTAGAGCCTGGGCTAAGCATCACCGTGCCTAAGGAAAGGCACGGGCTACAGTGGACTAGCATGTGTGGTAGCCTGCTGTTCCCAGCCCGGTCCGGAGTGGCCCAGCCATGGCAGTCATCATCAGCCCCTCCTCCCCCCATCATGTGGGAAGGCCGGCCACTGGGCACAGCGCAGAGTCATCTGGGCTTTTGTGTAGTGCTCCGCCTCTCCTGAGCCCGGCTGCATGAACGTTTGTTCCGCAGTCAGACCCGATCCTGACAGGTGCGTGTGGCACCCTGGCCCGCATCAGTTCATGACGGCAGCCGTCACATATGTTTTTACCCTATGCTATTCACTGTGGATATGTTTCAGCTCTCAGTGAGTAAACCGAGTCAAGACCACCCTTCTTCATACATGCATATTATTATTAGTATTATTAGTATTATAGAAGTCCAATGTAATAATAATAATAATAATAATAATAATAATAATAATAATTTATGAACCACCAAACAAATATTTTAGCCTACATGTATTGTTCTCCTAGGGTGACTGTTCTAAAATATATTATTTTCTCCACTGAAGTCAAAGAGGGTTGGAGTTGAGCCCTTGATTTTAGTGGAGTCAAGATTCCACCCCAAGTATTTTGAATCAGATCAGATAAGAGATGAGTTAGTAGCATATTTCTATGAATGCAGTATGAATCTTTCTAGTCAGGAAAAAAAAAAAAGAAAAATTATTTCACCAACCTACACTTAGGCATCATGATTTGAATCTTAAGGAGCAAATCAAAGAGTCCAACTAAAAATGTCTTCAAATATTTATTGAACAATGAATAAGTTTGGAGAAAAATTTGTTGGCATGCCCACAATCCCTTATTTGTAGTGATTCACTCATCTTTGGACCGGATATTTGTGTTTGACATAATAAAAATACAAAAGAATTGTCAGCCGTCGCCGCCTGCCTCGGAGTTCCCCAGCCCAGCAGGGCCCCCAGAGTGCAGGACCGCAAAACGGGCTGCGGGACACGCCCCTCACGAGCGTCGCACTGGCCGCCGACGCGGGGGCCGTGGCCACGCCCCCAGAGGCCGCTCAGAGAATTCTCCCTGCGGAGCAGGGCACGCCTTCGGCCACGCCCCCATCGTTGCTGCGACGCTCAGAGCGTCTGCGGGCACGTACGGGGGCGGGGCCTGCCGCATAAAAACCAGCGCCGCAGTTAGAGCGACGCTGGTGATTGTTGGAAACCGGCCCCCTTGTGCTTGTGCGGAGATTGCGAAGACTGTGGAGCTTGCTTGCTAGAACCCTTCCGGAACTTGTGACTGTGTGACTTCCTCCATTGAAATTCCCTTGGTGTGCCTGAAGCGAGTGCAGGGTGAGTGGTGAGTGCGAGAGGTGTGGGAGCCCCCTTCCCTTCCACCCCAGGTCCGGGGTAGGCCCCCTCCCTGGGGAGCACCGTGTGTGCGTGACCCTGCCTCCCCCCTTGCAAGTCTGGGTACGGGCCCTTTCCCCTCACGGGCTTCTCACCGCATCCGGCTTCAACCCAACCTTCCGTCCCCTGAGTGTGTGCTCTAGGGAGTGTGGGGGTATCGTGCGGGCTCTCTCAATCCAGGCGCCCTATGATGATAGCGGCCTGTTCTCTTTCATTAGAGGTAACGGCCAACACACTATCCTGACGGGCATAGAAAACCCTCGTTGTTGCCACGCTGAGAGAGCCGCTGTTGGAGATACCCAGCGTATGAAAAGAGTGTGTGGAACCCTCTTTGTGTTCCCCCCCACGCCCCGGTGACAAGAATACAGTTATCTATGATGGCACTGCTGAGAAAAGAATACTACTATTTATTTATCTATGAATTTACAAGAGTTACATTTGATACAGTATGGTTTTACTATTGTTCCTTGAGTATAATGGAACATTCTGAGTGAATCAAAGAAAAACTTATAGCTGTAGGCTCCAAATTTCAAAAGAAGTCTGTGCCTTATATCACATCAGCATCTTCTAGCATGCAAAAGTTTATAAATGGTCGAATTATTTTGATTAGGTTCTTGAATGTAAGAGATGAATTTTCTGTACAGAACCTTAAATTTTGATCAGAATTACAAAAAGTAAGTTGATTCCCTGTGAATAACAGTCCTCTGTTCTTATTTTGATGCTAAAAACGATTATGATGGAAAAACGAAGAGATGGAGAGCAATAGCAGCAGTCTACCTTTGGACAGGATGTAGTAGTTGTGACATGTTAGCTATGACAGTTTCTATGGCAGTGGTTCCCAGATGTTTTGCCTGTATGAACCCATATTTTCAGACTTAAATATAATCCCATGACCCTATACAGCAACAAAGACCTGCAAAGGATATAGGGTGGCCAGATAGCCCTGCAACCTGTATTTCATAAGTGTCCTCTAAAATCTACATATCTGGCCACTCTAGAAGAATATCAGATATCAATTGGGATCACATAAGGCTTCTTTCTAGTCCACTTTCAAATATGAAGCTGCATTCTCTCTCCAGCATATGCAGCTTCTTCCTAAGGGGTTGAAAACAAAGTTGTAGACAGTCAAATAGAAGTAAGCACTTGCTTTGCTGTCTCAAGCTGAATTGCCCCCCAAAAAGTATAACAGTACAAATATAAACAAGAGAGTCTAGAACACTGAGGATTCTGCAAGACAGAATGGATGACCAACTTTCAGTCATTTACTGACAAGATAAAACCTAGGCAGGCATAATTTGTCAGGTACAATCTATTTGAAAGGTCCCTCAAATCCAAACTTTTCCCCTCCAAGTTTATACAGCTGTAGTTTACACCATGAATAATGCATTGCTTTTTTAAATTATTAATTATTATTATCAAGCATTTATATTGCACCAGCAATGTACCTGGTGCTTTACAAAGTAATTGAATAGACACGGTCCCTGCCCTAGGGTTTACAATCTGAGAGATGGGGGGGGATGACGACGAAGGAAGGGGAACAGAGGGAGAGACAAGGAGTGTAACATTCACGAGGATGCAAGATCCCAGGTGCACATGTTTGGCTTGGTTACACCAGGAATGATGGCTGGTTAGTCCATGTGGTGTGGATATGAGTACACAGACCTTAGGTAACAGATTGTACTGGATGGAGGGTATCAGCAGGAGTTAGGTGAGGGGAGCGTGGAGTCAGGGAGGGCAGAGCGGAAGAGGTGGGTCTTGAGGAGGGATTTGAAGGTACAAAGGGAGGGGCGAGGCGGATGTGGGCAGGGAGGGAGTTCCAGGTGTGGGAGGCAGCTAGGGAGAAGGGACGAAGGCGGTTAGGGGAGCAGGGGAGGCGTGGGGGGGGGCGAGAGAGGGGACAGAGGAAGAGCAGAGTTCATGGACTGGAGTACGGAGGGAAATTAGCACAGAGAGGTAGGGGGGAGCAAGGTTATGAAGAGCTTTATAGGTGAAGACTAGGAGCTTGTGCAGGATTCGTTCAGGAAGGGGAAGCCAGTGAAGAGAGGAAAGGAGGGGCTGCATGTGGTTAAAGCGACGGGCGAGGTGGATGACCCTGGCAGCAGAGTTTTGGATGGAGATAACGGGAGAAAGGTGAGAACATAGGAGGCCAGTGAGAAGGAGGTTACAGTAATCGAGGCGAGAGATGACCAGGGCATGAACAAGGGTTTTGGCAGAGGAGACAGAGAGAAAAGGGTGAATCTTAGCAATGTTATGGAGGGAGAAGCGACAGGATTTGGCAACAGAGTCAATGTAGGGTTTAAAAGAAAGAGGTGAGTCAAAGGTGAAGCCTAAGCTACGGGCTTGGGGGACAGGCAGGACGGTGACCCCATCGATGAGGATCAATAGGGAAGAGGAAGGATGAGGGGGACGATAAGGAGTTCAGTTTTATTTCTAATGGAACCTTTGCTTGGTAGCTTTCATGTCCGGTGAAAACAGCCAAAACTGCATTGTTTTATACACAACATATTATATCAGCTGCATTATCTTCCAGGAAAGGCATAACGTTCATTCTTTCCTCAGGACTTTCTTAAAATTATGCCAAGCAAGTAAACTTCAGTTTGGCAGATAAAATGGCTGCTTAAGTACCAAACAAGTTCCTACTCCAGAAGTGATTTGAAATGGGAAGCATGCGGCCAGGATTCCTCCATCTATCTTGTGTGCGAATAGTCACTGAATAAATGACTGAATAAATTACAAACAAACCTGAATAATTACAGGTATGTCCTACTAAGTAACCCCCTTGACTTAATTATAATCATTGACCTGACGCTTACCTTATACCATATATTTTTATAGCTTTCCTTGTTAAGTAGTGTTACAAGCCCTTCAACATAATCATGACACAGACTGAGAAGTATCAAGGAACTGGCTTAAGATCATGAGTTTGATTTTTATAAACTGAAAGTTATTCTAGTTTGGAATTCTGAATGCTCAAGAGGGAAGGGAAGGCATACTGATCCCCATATTCATGTCTGTACTTCAGATATGAATATTCACTCTGAAGAGCGTATAGCATTCTGGCTAAGATTTTGTGAAAAATTCCACCACACAACCAGTTCATACTGCCTATTCCATTAAGTTGAGTCATTTTCCAACATGGCAGACCAAAGCAATAATCATTCTACTTGAATCAGCAGCCCCTCCTGGCCAAGAGGAGAACTGCAGCCACTGAAGCAAATTTCTGTGCCTGCCTATAGCTAAAGCTCCTTCTGTAATTGTCATGAGGAGCCTTAAATATTTTGTTACGTTGCGTCATTTACATTTAAGTTGTAAGATCTTTACTTAAGGAACCTTTACTTAAGGGACCTTAAGGGACCATTGACAAGGTTACCATTCAGAGGTAACACCTCTAAAGCATTACAGGAAAGTGGTAGACAGAGTAAAATATGTCAATAAAAATGACCTGATACATCTATTTTTGTGCTTTTGATAAAACTCTTTTACAGTAGTTGAGATAACTTGCTCAGTACCATACTTATTTATTTTATTTTATAAGTTTATATCCTGCCCCTCCAGCACTCAGGCAGCTCGAGACTACCCACATCATAAATAACAAGATATAAATTCATAAATAAACATTAAAACAGTAAAAGTAAAAAACATTTCATTTCAGCAGTGTATAAAACCCCACCCAACTCACCCTCGCCCCTCCCCTCCCCTCCACCAAAAGTCCAGCAGAAGAGCCAGGTCTTACACTGGTGGCGGAATGTAAGAAGATTTGGGCTAAGGCAGACCTCCGCCAGGAGGGAGTTCCACAGCACCCGAGTGGCCACCGAGAATGCCCACCTCGGGGTCCCCATCCGTCTATAGTGCGGAACCTCCAGGAAGTCAGGCCCCAATGATTGCAGGAGCCGCCCAGGAAGTGAGGTGGTCCCTCGGATAGCTAGGGCCCAGGCCATTTAGTGCTTTATAGGTTAATACCATCACCTTAAATTGGGCCTGGAAGACTATAGGCAACTAGTGCAGTGTGCGGAGTACTGGCATAGTAGGCACCTTACGGCCTGGCCCAGAGAGGAGACGGGCCATAGCATTCTACACTAGCTGCAGCTTCCGAACCGTCACCATGGGTAGCCCCACGTAAAGTGTATTACAGTAGTCCAGCGTCAAGGTGACAAGTGGCCAGGTTGAAGTCCAAGATGGGGTGGAGCCGTCTCATCAGATGCAATTGGCAGAATGCACTCCTGGCCACAGCCAACAGCTGGAGCCAGATGAGGCTGAAATGCTAACATGGGGCGGACCAATAACAGGTAATAGCCCCCCATCCAGGACCACTGACCTGCCAATGAGCATCACCTCCATCTTATCAGGATTCAATTTCAATCAGCTCGACCTTATCCAATCTTCCACAGCTGTCAAGCACCAGGAAAGCACTGAGACTACAGGACCTCGGTCGGATGAAAAGGACAGGTAAAGTTGCTGATGACAACAAACTCCCCATCTATGCATGACCTCTTCTAATGGCTGCATGTAGACACTGAACAAGAGGGGGGACAGAATGGAACTGTGAGAGACCCCAGAAGAGGTCCCTGGGAGAAGATGTAAAATCTCCCAGAACCACCCGCTGCGGTCTACCTGCCAGAAAGGACTGTAACCAATGTAAAATTGTTCCATCCAACCCAGCCAGGTCCCGCACCAACACTTCATGGTTCACTGTGTCAAATGCAGCTGAGAGATCGAGCAGAACCAGAAGGGTCGAATGACCCATATCAAGCTCTACTCGAACGTCATTAACCAAGGCCACAAGCGCTGTCTCAGTGCCATATCCCAGTTGAAAACCGGACTGCAAGGGATCCAGTAGGGGTGTGCACCAGGCCCTCATGTCATTTACATTTCTCATTTCCGTTATTCAAAAATGTCATTTTCGTTATTGTTATTAACGACAATGTCATTTTTGTTTAAGTTATAGTTTTTATCGGTATCAATATAATTATCGATATTCGTTATTGATATTCGTTATCCGTTATCGGTACCATTTCAAACAAAGATTTTATTTTTGGTATCGGTATCGATTCCCGTGCACAACTAATATCTATCTAAATCTAAGGTAGATGGGAAGGGAAAAGGAAAACTATCTATTATCTAATCAATTATCTATATAACTAGTCTAATCTTATCTATATGTCTATAATGTATATCTATATTTAATCTATACTACCTATCTATATATAATGTACAGGGGGAGAAGGGCAGGGAAGGGGAGAAGGTAAAATGTAGGGTATGAGGAAGGAAAAGTATTGGTGGTAATACAATGAGGGCTAGGGAGGATTTTTTTGTGCGCAAGCACCACAGTTCTATAAACACAACCTGACAGGCAGAGCTCTCACAGAACAGAGAGAAAAAACCTGGCCTTCACATTATAAGGGGTTGCAGTGTCCTCCCCCAGAGCCCCCTGATTGGTTGTGGGAGGCAGCAGGCATTGAGCAATCACAGAGTACCATGAGACTGCTGGGGCCTGCTTGCGCTTGTCATTGGCCAGTAATACATCCATCAGATACTGCTGAACTGCTCTTCCCTCCCAACACAGGCATAGTTCAAGAATTCAACCCTGTTAAGACTCTGAGATGTCTGCTCCCTCCTCCCCTCTCCACATTTCCCCTTCAAATCAAACACAAGATGGAGGTCCTCTATCCCAGCCTCTATCTGCACTGAATACCTCCTAGCAGGTAACCCCTCTCTCAAAACAATAGCCACCCTGTCCCTCTAGTCTGGGCTGATGTGGCATGAAGTACCCAGCCAGAATGAGTTCAGTCAAAAATTGGCCCTGACTCAGCATCCAGCCAGGTCTCCGTGATGCACACAAGGTCGGCCACCCAATCCAGGATTAAATCTCAGATTGTAGATGACTTATTGGCAACCAACCTTTCGTTGCACAGCACCAGTGACAGACCAGGGGCCCCAGAATCCTCAGCCACCAAACTACCTCAGTTATTGGGGATTGAGTGAGAAACAGGCACCAACCACCTGTCCTTTGCTGCCTGATAACACTTCCCCCTAGGGCCATAGTTCCCTTGCCCCATAACGACCCCAATTGCTGCGGCCCTCCCCTCTGGCGTGGCCCACCCAGTCCCACATCCACTGCCAGTCGACTCCCCAACCAGAACAGTGGAGGGGAACGCCTCCCCCCCTAAAACCCTGCCCCCCCCCCTCACTGGGGGTCATCCTCCACCCTCCGATAGACCATTCCTGCTAATCTCACCTAAAGCCTGTTAGTTAGCTGAGACAGTTGCCTCAAGGCTCACTATAAACAAGGAGTATCTTTCTCAGGTATTGTGTTTCTTTTTTTTTCTTTTTTCCTTTCAGTTGCCTAGAATGAGTCATTACAGCCATAAAAAAAAAATAGGAAGAGCTCCTGGTAAACCATGTCAAAGCCTAAAACCTGCAACTAGCAAAGCACAGCAAAGTTGCTCTGAGTTAAGTCTTATTTATGATTCAGAGTGCAACACTAGTAAGCTCAAAATGAAAAGAAATTAAATTAAGCCAGTGACATTACACTACAAAAATTTTACAAGGGCACATCCTGTTCGTTTGTCAGGTGTATGATGATATGATTTTCAGATTTATTAAGTTTTCACTCAGTGACTAACAAGAAAGCTTGTATGATTGTCCCCTCACCCAAAAGATCACAGGTAATATGGGTTAAACAGGCCACAACTCTGTATTAACTATAAACTGGCAGTCTGTGTACAAACGTTGGAAGAGCTCCTGGTAACAAGCCAAATCCAGAACAACCCATAACAATACCCCTCCACTCAACTTGTCCAGTGCCTCAGCTCACCGATCACAAATGGAGTCTCCAGTCCATTTGCATTCCAGCCCTCCCGACCCCCTATATTGGGGTCCTGAGGAAAGGGTGATGGTTTGTGGGCCAACTTGGGACAGCATATATTCTGCTTAGTGACTCCATCCCGCTACCGCCCAGGGTTAAGTGAGACCATGGGTCGCATATCCCCTGATTGGTTCACCTTTTCCTCACCTCAGCTGTTTCCATAAGGTTCCTTTTAATATTCCAAATCCTATTTGTGAGCTCTCTTTTTCTTTTTGGCACTGGACTACCACCCTAGAGTTGTGACAAAGAAATAATAAGAAACCACACACTTGAACACCCCTTCAAGTGCACAACCTGCACATTATGGAGAGGAACAACTCTACAGGGAAGGCAAAAAAAACCATGGTCTCCAACCAATTTGTCCATTTTCTAGGGGAAAATTCCTTCCTGGCCCCATCTAAGGTGACCAGCTATGCTTGCAGTGTCAGTCCAAGAGGGCAGGTGGGTGGGTGGGTCTTGGGCTGGCCTGCTTTGACCCACTGTAGCTCAGAACCCACCTGCATGCGTGTGCAGGGACCGACAAATGTTGGCTCTGGATTGCTGGGGGCTGCATTGGTGGCTAGCCCAGGCTGTGACCTCAGAAAATTTCAGCGGTCACAGCCCAGGATAAGGCCTGGCCGACTGGGTCAAAGCAGGCCAGCACATCTGTTCCTGTGTGGCAATCATGGGTGCCTGTCATGGTGGAGGTGGAGCATTGTGAGCACTGCATGTGTGGGGCCACCTGCCCACACATTTGTTGTGCTCCTGACTGTGTGACCGGTGGGATGGCTCCCCAGCCACAGGCACATCAGTTCAGTGGCGTGGCCTGACCCGGGCCATGTCACCCATGATTTTCCACCCCTGGGTGGCCCAGGAAACCATCCCACCAGCCACAATCTGTTTTTACCCGCTGACAGTATATTGCGCAAACTCTTCCCTTCCAGGGAAGAAGCTTGTGCAAGTCTAAGCGTTTTTAGATGGAAGCACTTTCTCCCATATTTTAAAACCGCGGCTTGGGGAAACGCCTGCAGGGGAGGGGGTTAAACGTTTCTCTGCAAACCGGAAGTCGCCCGGGTGCCATTATAAACAGCAGCGTCGAGCAACTCCTGGGTGTTTTGAGATGCGGACTTGTAGTCTTTCTAGGTCCACATCTCAAAACACCTGGGAGTTGTCCAGCGCCGCTGTTTGTAATGGTACCTGGGTGACTTCCAGTTCACAGAGAAGAATTTAAGCCCTCCTTGTATGGGTTTTCCCAAGCAGCAGATTTAAAACATGGGGGAAAGCGCTCCTGTCTAAAAATGCGCGTGCTCTCTCTCTTTGAGGTTCTGACCCACCAATGTCTCTAATATGCAGTCTTCAGATGCCGGAGCCATTCCCAGCACCGGGGAATGCTTTCCAAGATGAATGAACTCATTGGTGCCACCACCTGTTCCCTAGACAGACACGCTGCCCAAGTTATCGAATGGGCAAGCCAGCCATGTCATTTTATTCCACTGTGACTACTTGTACGGTTGTATTCAAGTAGCTAAATAAAATAGGTCACCCTCCATGTGTATGAATACACATGGATAATGTTCAGTAAGCAGAAAGAGAGAAAAAAATACTATGTAAAGCAAGAGCCCGACATGGATTCCTCTCTGATGATGGAAAACACCTTTGTGCAGTGAACTGCCTTCACTGCATTTTCCCCATTGCTGTCAGTGGGGAAGACACAGTGAATCCCTGACTTTATGTCTGAACTATTAAAGGCAATTTAACCTTCAGTGAAATCCCTATACACAACTCTCAAGCACAGACATTGCCTCTAATGCTTAATGGCCACGTACTGCTTTCTGTTTGCACTAAGAATTTCTCTTGGAGAGTCAGGGAGTTTTCTGAGACACATATTGTAAATATCAGGTAATTTTGCTACCTAGACCACTTTGGGGGGGGGGGGGACAATTCTGGAACAATAAGACAAGCGAGAAGAGAGCAGGAAAACAGAATAATAAAGAACCTATTAATATTAGGAATACTTTTAAACAATGGTTCCTCTTACCTATAATGTCACAGAGTAAAGAAATACATATGCAAAGTAAATATTATTATTTTTTAAATTCATAACTTTGTAGAATTTGTTTTAAACTGAATAAAAAGATCCAGAATTGTGGACAGGTAAACTACAAGCATAAATTCAGTGTAATTTACTCAACTAGTTCAACATTCCCCTTTCACGATAAACACCAGGAAAAACAGTGGCTGCCAGCCTATATGCACTGGTCCAGATTGAACTCCATGGAAATCATCTATTGTCTTGAGACTTAATGTCTATAGCCTAGGATCAGTCCCCGACTAAAAGAATAAAAGCTTGAAACTAAGAACCCCAATGAACAAAACACAAATCTCTTGCCGTCAAGAAAAATTGACTAGCTATTGAAATCTAGAAGTTACTCCACTGGAGCAGATCAATGAGCTAGATATGCCACTATTCTGCATCCAAGTGTCACTGCAGCAGTTGAAAAGAATCTATAAAATCCTTCAAAATACACCCAAGAGAGGAAAAAAATATACTGTATGGGAAAAGAGAAGGCAACAATTTTCTTTATGAACCAACTGCTGATCAGTTTATGTACACAGTAGAGCATATAGGCCTCCCAATTGTCACCCTCACTAATGGTAACTACTGGGTGTTATTCTTATACAGATTAACATTGAATCACTTGGATGTATTTCACTAAACTACTTATCCTGATAACAGCCAGCATCAATTGTCTCCAAGAATTCCTCTGCATTTTGGTACATTATTTCTTAACAATTGCAAATCACACCAGTCCATAACAATGAATTATTTGGAAAGTTACAAAAAATGTGAGCAAAACCACCCTTCCTCCATGCCACTACTTCTCCAAAGAACAAAAGGAAAAATCCCCTCTTTTAAAACAGAGTCTGATATTTATTTTGTTGCTTTCCTTTCAGCATGCATGGAGCGAATGTAGCTCCAGGGTAAATATTCCCTCTACCCCCAACATCATTTTTGTGGAGGTGTTTGATGACACAAGAAATAATTTCGTTTCTCTGCAGATTCCTTACTCTCCTTGGTTACTCTATTTACACTCTTCTGTGGGATTCTTATTTGTTTTTGTTTGAGGTAGTGAAAATCTTTCAACATACTTATTTTCTCACGCTGTCCCACCATTCACAGAACACACCATTCACAGAAGTACTCAGAAAAATGCTCCAAGATAAAGCAATTTCCCCTTATTACAAAAGCAGTCCACACCAAAGTTATTCACAGTCTCCCTTGTACAGCAGAGAGAATGCAAAAGGTACTTTATAAAACTCAGGTGCAGAGCGATCGAGGTGAGGATAAATGTGACGAATATTTACCTTTCTAAACAAGCGGGGTTAAAATGTGGAGAGAAACTCTCCAGTGGACTTGTCTGTCTGAACTGGAGGGTAATCCCCTCCCCCAACTCCTCTGTTCTTCAGAAAACCTCAGCATTTCCTCCTTTTGTCTTTCCTGCACTGCATCTCTGCCTCTCAAAAACTGCTTGTTATTCTAGCTTGCACTGCTCCTAATCAGAGAACCTGAGCCCAGGGAAAGAGAAGAGCTATTTTAACCATGGTTCTCCTTGCTCATAAAAGCCATTGGGTGGATGATCATAAGACCAAGCCCAAAGAGTGCTTAATCTGTGCAAAGCCAATTGAGTTAGAAATGTAATCTTTCTACAACCAGGAAAGATTGACCATTTAGGAAAGATTACTACTAAGTGGCAGCAGACCACTTAGCTATTATTTCTCAATTGCTGAACAAGAGGATATGCTAGGCCCTAGCATTGTATAAATCAAGAGGAAAGTAGGAGTAGATCTTCAGAACTCTTCTTCCCCTGAATCCAAACAGGCCAACTGATTGCCCATAGAACGTAGGATAGGATGGTTAAAGACTTCCAATCAGCTAGGAGTCAGCTGTTCTTCATGAAGCACAGCATTTTCCTTCTTAGGAAAAAATAGTCAGTTCTGTGAGAACTTACAGCTTTGTATTTTGCAAATGTTCAGTTATAATCTAAAGCATGTTTGGAGGACCTACTGACTCATTAAGTTCACGTATATTTTAAAATATGTCATACTTGCATTTACTCTGGTCTTCAAATTTACTCTTGACAATTTAAGTTTTACAAAACACATTTTATCTTCCACTCTATTAACTCCTCTAAGGCCCTTTTTAAACAGGCCATGGCAGCGGGGGCAGTTTGTGGGTGCACCACAGTGTGAGCTGTGTGGGGGAGCCCGGTGCACATGGGTGTACACCAACCCCCCAAATCCCCTGCATCCCCACACATAGAGCAACCACCATTTTGGCCAATTGCTCTGTTGCTGGGCGATGGGTGGAGGTGAGTGGGTATGTGTGTTTTGTGGGAGCGCGCACACATGCCTACCCACTGCTACGGCATGCAAACAGGAGGTACCCACCCATGCCCACTGCGTAAAGGGCATAAGGTTAGATTTCCTAAGTCTGAATAAACATTTCCCCACCCCATATAAGTTGACTGGGTATTACTTTGTATGCATGTCCTGAGGTATGCATACCTTCTGTGATTCCGATAAGGTAATTATGCCAGACTTCAAACAAAAGTCACTGGGGGGTGTTTTTGTTTATTGGGAGTGTTTATTTTCTTATCTACCTGGGTCCCCTGTTTGTTTGGCTTTTTTTGTTTTCCTGGGTTTTCTGGGTAGGGTTTTATGGTTTGGGGCTATTTTAGGATGGAGGACCACGAATGGAAAGGGAGAATTCTTCCTTATGGTGAGAGCAGGGTGGAGTTGGGTTCCCCAGCTGGTGAGAGCAGTGGGTCGTGATCGGAAATGTGGAAGGTTGGGCTTGTCCCCCAGTGAGAGGGGGGGGGATGGGTTGGGAGGAGCGGGAACAGGGAGAGAGATGATTGGGGGAGGGGCTCCTCTCTTGCCACCCTGATGGGCCGCCAGCCAGGGGGCAGGAGCTGGGCTGGTGGCAGTCCACTGGAGGGGTCAGCAGAGGTAATTGGGGTCGTCTTGGGGAGGGGAATCTATGGCATAAGAGGGGAAGGATTCCATTGAGAACAAAGGGACCGGTGACTAGTGCCGGTCCCACATTCTCCCCCCCAGGCTCGAGTAACCATATGGATGAGGTCTCAGGTGATCCTGGCCTATCACTGATGTTGTTTAATGTGAAATGGCCAATAAATCTTCAATCATCCATGATTCCATCTTGGATTGGGCTGCCTATCTCTTTTGTGTGGCCTAGCTGGACTAAACGTTGGGGCCAACTTTGGCTGACCTCATTCCAGCTGGGTACTCCGTCCAGCACCAGCCTAGGCCAGAAGGTTGTGGAGGAGGGAGTAACTATTATTGTTAGGGGTGGTTTGGTTGCTCTGAGGTTTTCAGTGCAGACTGAGTCTGGGATAGAGGGTCTCCACCTTGTGTTTGATTTAGCTGTAGATGGACCATGGGGTCTTGCCAGGGACAAGATTGGGATTCTGTTGGTGCATCGAACACCCCACTGCACGGCAGCATCCCTGACTGCTCTCGCCGCTCTGGTCTCAGTCCTGGTATTGAGGTCTCCTAAGCTTATTGTCTTGGGAGACTTCAATATCCATGCTGGGACTAGATTGCTTGCACTGGAGCAGGAATTCATGGCTACCATGGCAACCATGGGACTGTCCCAGGTGGTAGTGGGCCCGACACATGAGGGGAGACATACTCTTGACTTCATTTTCTGTACTGACCTTGAGGCGTGGGAGTCCGATGATTGGGGGAGTGGTGAGTTCTCCCTTGCCATGATCGGACCATTACCTCCTGTGAGCTTCCATCCGGGCATGCCTGCCTAACCATAAGGGTGTAGGACCAGTTAAGATGGTCCACCCCAGGTTTTGACTGTGGCCAGAGGCGCCTTTCACCAAATACATCTGATGAGAAGGCTCCGCCCATATTTTAGTATTTTAATGTTTTAATGATATTTTATGTGAATGTTTTTATTATGTTTTTATCTATGCATTTTGTAAGCTGCCCTGAGCTGCTCTGTGAGCAGGAGGGGGTGGCGCAGAAAAATGGTAAATAAATAAATGTCTCAAACTCCAACCTCGCCACCCTCATCCATGCATTCATCACCTCGAGACTAGTTTATTGAGATGAACTCTATTTGGGACTGCCCCTGGTGATGGATCGGAAGCTGCAGCTGGTGCAGAATGTTGCGGTCCATCTCCTTATTTATTTATATTTATTTATTATAAGTATTTCTGATTCACCCCCTATGCCTACAGCATCTCGGGGCGACGTACAATAGAAAAGCATTCAGTTAAAACATTTTAAAAAACAATACAATAAATTTAAACCTAAAACAGGATTGGGGAAACAAAAATTTATAAAAATAAACCAAAAAGGTAGGGGAGAGCCAATACCCTACCCTAACCCACCCTTCCCCCCTCCCCAAAGGCCTGGGCAAACAGTCAGGTCTTACAAGCCCACCGGAATGTCAAAAGGCTTGGGGCCAGGCGAGCTTCCTCTGGGAGGGAATTCCAAAGACGTGGCCCAGCCACCAAGAATGCCCTCTCCATTGTAACCTCCAAGAAGGTACCCCTGGCAGATCGAATGAGCCACTCTGGGGCGTGGAGGGCAAGGCAGTCCCTGAGGTACGAGGGGCCCAGACCATGAAGGGCCTTATAGATTAATACCAATAGCTTGAACCTGGCTCAGCACGCTATTGGCAACCAGTGCAGAGTCCGGAGCACAGGTGTTATATGCTCCCGACGACCTATCCCCATAAGGAGACAGGCCGCCGCATTCTGCACTAGCTGCAGCCTCCGGACCAGGAACAAGGGCAGCCCCACGTAGAGCGCATTGCAGTAGTCCAGCCTCGAGGTAACGAATGTATGGATGAAGGAGACCAGATCTAGCCTGGAGATGTATGGCTAGATCTCCTAAGCTTACAACTCCTAAGCTTATCTCCCCCAGATACAACTGGGGGAAGGTGGTCTTCGCCACCACCTCCACCTGTCGATCCAGGCGGAGATCCGAATCCAACACCACTCCAGACACCGAACCTGCTGGGCTATAGGAGGGTGAACCCCCCCAATCAGGGGGGCTGACACCTCCCTTGCCCTCCCCACCACCATCATCTCTGTCTTACAAGGGTTGAGTTCAGTCTGTTCTGCCGCATCCACTCCGCCACGGCCTCCAAACACTGGGACAGCAACGAGACAGCAGTGTCTAGGTCAGCTGAAAAAGAGAGGTACAGCTGAGTATCATCAGCATATTGGTGACATCACACCCCGAACCCTCTCATGACCTTCTCCAAGTGCTGCATATATACATTAAATAATAAAGGAGACAAGATGGAA
Organism: Sphenodon punctatus; assembly: GCA_003113815.1. Lineage (NCBI taxonomy): Eukaryota > Metazoa > Chordata > Lepidosauria > Sphenodontia > Sphenodontidae > Sphenodon > Sphenodon punctatus. The sequence continues at coordinate 6,147,263 of QEPC01000801.1, read as the reverse complement.
TCCTGCAGAACGCCACAGGTCAAGGCTCAGGGACAAGATGTTTCAGCTCCCAACACCACCTTCTGGCTTCTCCCTGAGAGGAATGAGCAGAACCATTCAAGAACAGTCCCGTCCAGACCCCCCAGGTCTCGCAGCTGTCTCAATAGCAGCCCACGGTCCATGGTATCAAAAGCGGCCGAGAGATCTAGCAGGATAAGAAATGTAGAACATCCTGCATCCATCTCCTGACAGAGATCGTGGACCAAGGCCACCAATGCTGTCTCCATGCCATAGCCGGGGTGGAACCCAGATTGAAAAGGGTCCAGGGAACCAATGCTATCCAGATGTGCCTGGAGCTGGATCGCCACCGTCCGCTCAATAACCTTCCCTAAAAAAATGGTTAAAGACAGGTCAGTAGCTGGCAAGTGCATCCACATCTAATGATGGTTTTTTCAGCAGGGGGTGCACCACAGCCTCCTTGAGGCAGGGCGACAATCTCCCCTGCTGCAAGGCTACATTGACCACTCTCGCCAGCACCATCCCCAATGTCTCCCTGGAGGCTTTCACCAACCAGGACAGGCAAGGATCAAGTTCACAACTGGTCTCAGAGACCCCAGAACATCCACCGCATCGGCCAGCATCACTTCCTGAAACTCCCCCCACAAAGTTGGACCAGACAGGGCCTCCGTGACCTTGCACTCTCCATCTACTGCCCCCAACCCGGTATCAAAGTCACTCTGAATTCAAATGATCTTGTCTACAAAGTAGGTGACAAACTCCTCACAGCGGGCCTGGGACAAGTCCCCATCCAGGCGGAAAGAGGCCGGACTGACGAGCCCCTGCACCACCCGAAACAGCTCCACTGGGCATGACTTTGCAGACGCTATGAGGGCAGCAAAGAATTCCTTCTTTGCTGTCCTCACAGCCTCAACATAGGACCGCAAATGGGCCCTATGGAGAAGTTGGTCGGAGTCAGAGCGAGTCCAACGCCAGTGTTGCTCTAGCCTCCTGCCTACTTTTTTCATACACCGCAGTCCCTCAGTAAACCAAGGGGCCCTGCGGTGATGAGACAGAGGCAGGGGGCGTCTTGGAGCCACCCTGTCAATGGCCTCCCCCAACCAGCTATTCCAATGTTGGGGAAGGATCGCGCAGGGACCACATTACACCAGTGCTGTGAGCCTATTGGCTGCCTATTGTCTTCCGGGCCCAATTCAAGGTGCTGGTTTTAACCTTTAAGGCCCTAAACAGCCTGGGTCCTGCTTACCTGAAGGATCACCTCACCACCTGGGTGGATCCTGCGGTCATCCGGGAGCACCCTCCTGGAATTCCTGCATTTTTGGCAGATCCGCACAGACAGGCAGGCGTTCTCAGTGGCTGCGCCATCACTTTGGAACACCCTCCTCACAGAGATTTGCCTCAGCCCGGATCTCCTTGCCTTTTGATGAAGCTGTAAGACCTGGCTCTTCCGTTAGGCATTTGGCGGGGGGCAGTGGGGGATGGGTTAAGGGTTTAGGTGGGAGGGTTGTTTCTTGTACTGATCACTTTGGATTTTATGCTTTATCATCACAGTTTTATGTTTTTGTATTTATTTTTGTATATATATTATTGTTATTTTTAATCTGGTTGTGAGCCGCTCCAAGTCGCCATTGAGCGAGAGGGGCAGGATAGAAATGTTTTAAATAAATAAATAAATAAATAAATAAATAAATGTTCCTCAAAATGTCCAAACTACAGTATAATTTTCTGGCTCAGCACACCTTGAAAAAATAGAAAAATCTTTGTTATGAGAACTGTTCAACTCCAACCCATTAAGGGTAACTAATGAATCAAATTCACATTACAGCAGATTAAAGAGTGAAATCCTGATACGCTACAGTTTTTTTAAGTTACTGTAATACTAGAGCTAGACCTGATTAAATGAGTGCTCTTGAAATAAAAATTTCAAGTCCACGCTAGCCATTGTTATTAATTGTTATCAAATTCTTCAATAACCACTCTGATTATATGAATTCTGAAGTGTTCTTGATAATCATACAAAAATGTACTCGGTGTACCTCTCAGAAATGTTAATTAATACCTCTTTCTTACATTACACAAAATTACCAGGGGAAATTAACTCAACAATTATAACAAAGAAAATATTACACTCTTAAAAGTTTGTGGTTTTTTTTTAAGCTGAGCCACCTCCAAACCGCCACTGCCAGTTGCTCTGTGGGTGGGGGTGGGTGGAAACGGGTGTTGGTCGAGAGCAAACACTTACCAACACCCACCGAAAGTGGCGTTTACACAGACGCCCCCACCCATCTCCACCCAGGAAAATGCTCCCCACCCACCGGCCAACACCCATCTCCACCCAGAGGAACTGGGTGGAGGCATCATGTGTGCACAGGGCCCATGGTGATTGGCTGCAGTGGTGCCCTGCAACATGTATAATAAAATGTAACACCCATTCTATGGGTGTTAGAGCGTCTGTGTAAAAAGGGCCTTTGAGATGGGAAAGGGAAATTATCACTTTCCTGTTGTGGTATGTCACAAAAGCAAACTTTTCCGCTAGAATATTAAAGTTACTCTATACTGTTAAAAAGATAAAGCAATCAATTCTCTGCAGTACTCCACTTCTTCATATATCTATGCAGCCTGCTGCTTAACGCTAACTCAACACCATGGACAGATCACATATGCTCACTCTGCACTTAGCAAAATCCGATTCTTCGCTTCAGTGACAAGGTGTCAACTTTAAAACCAGTAAAAATGAACAGAAGGCAGAGGACCTTGAAGCATTGCTTTGGTTCTGTTACAGCCAAAAGAAAACTGTCACCAACATGCAAGGCTGGCCTCAGATATATATTTCAGGCAAGACTCGGCAATGTACATTCAAGAAATACTTATAAAGATTTTTTTTAAAACCTTATTAACAGGTATGAAATTAGCAGCTAATATGCTGCTTTTAAAATTTATTTGCCATATCGGGAGCCAGAATCGATTCCCCAGACTTTTTCCCAATACCAATGTGATTTCACAATTCTTGCAATACTGCAAGATACCATCTTGATTTACTGACTTTCTGCTTACCATTTATTGCGTACCATTCATTTAACACTTACCACATTGCCGAGGGTACCAGTTTACATCTGGGTTTGTTCTTTCTGCATTTCTGAGCTAATCACTGTGAAAATAACCCATCCTGTAACCTCCCCGCTGCCCTTTAAACTCCATTGTATCCAACCAGAATTGTTCTATGTTGTTTCCTTTACTTTGACCTATCTTCAATCCAGTTGCCGATAAGTAAAGCAATCCGTGAACCAGCCAATGAGTGACAAGCAAGTCCAAGGGGAAATGAGTGAAAGAAACATGGTATTGTGTTGGTATTACCTTTCAGGATTTGAAATGGACAGCAAAGCGGTAAATGGCAAGGAGGTAAAACGGCAAAGGTTTAAACCAGATTCTAGTAATCAGAAAGTTGGTAAACTGAGAAATGAAATATCAACCGAGACACTACCAAGTACCAAGAAGGTCTTGATTTGACCGAGATACTAGTATTGGGAACCAGGATTTCAACAAGATCTCAGCCCTACTTATTAGTAGAGGTGTGCAGAAGGCACACCATTCATTTTTGTTTTAGTTTTCATTTACTAAAAAACCTTCATGGGCAGAGGGTTTGCAAACAACCCTACCGTTTTTGTTGGCTTTTTTTAATTTGGCCACCAAGGCCATTTTGCGCACATGTGGCCCTTTATTTATTTAATCAACTTTATCATGCCCTTCTCTCAGAGGCTCGGGGTGATTTACAGAAATATATTACACATAACACATTAAAAACATATATAAAAACATAAAACAATTAAAAAGAAACCCTAAACCCCACCCTCCAAGCCTCTCCCTAAACCCTCCACTCCATCCCACTCAACCCTATCCCAGCCTGCCAGATGCCTGGCCAACCAAAAAGGTCTTACATCTCTTCAGAAATGCAAGCAGGCTTGGGCCTGGGCAGATCTCTAGGGGAAGAGAGTTCCATAAGTGTGGCGCAGCCACCAAGAATGCCTCTCTGCATGCCCTTGTATGAACCTCATAGGCAGACACTGCTGGCATTATTTTGGAGAAGGGCGTGCACACGCAGAACAACCCCAGCAGCCATTTGCACATGCACAGAGATTTTTGTTTGTATTATTTTTAATAAATCTAATGGGGGGGAGGGGGCAAAAATTGATGAAATCAAATTACAATAATTTGCTAATTCATCCATTTTCATAAGTCACGAAAACAAATTCCATTCGTTTTCATAACTAATTAAAATGATACAAATTGTACACCCCTACTTGTGAGTTTACTATTAAACTATCTTATCCTAATAAAACTATTTAAGAAAATAAAAGATGTAATTTTAAAACAATATATATTAATATGAATCTATATACAAATATTTTCACTTAGGTAAATTAAAAAAAAACCCACTATAAAGCAAAGATGGGCAAATGACCCTTCAGCTGCAACTCTTGCTGACCTGGCTATGGCCTGGTCCCTGTCTGCTGCTCAACATGGCCTTGCTGGAAACCAGGGAGTAAGGATCCACAGCCCCCGGTGGGAAGTCACTGTAAAGTGTCTTGTGACTCTGGAAAAAGAAGCCTTTACTATGCAGTTCTTGGGGATGGGAACTTTGCCCGCCTCTGCTCTAAGGCACCTTAAATGACATAACAATATCACACATTTACCAAAGAAATTATATTAAATTCCAATTGAAATGTCTTTAGACAACCTTTCCAGCAGGTAAGTAATACATCTAACATGGTATGTGTTCGTACTCATAGCTTGCTTTAGCACTCAAGCTACAAATTCTTCCAGTCTTCGGTTGCTTAGTACCAGGACAAGCCCTTAGTGCTGCTGACACAAGTCCTATTGAAGCGAAAGGGACTCGCATTCCCCTATGGACTGGTTCTACCGCTAAACAGTCAGAGGATCACACTGTTCAGATGTTCTTGATTTTGATCATGCTTTTCCCAACAGCTTTCCTGGATGCCTGTTTAAACAGGAAAGGGTAACATTCACTCCTCTGGGGCAGGATCCATGCCTCCACAGGGTTCCACGGACTGCGCCATCCTGCAGGGAGCATAGCCTCCTATGTAGGGTGCATGGACACAATCCCTGAAGAACATCTGTGGCTATCCAGCAGTTGGTGGATCACAGCACAAGGGCACTAGGTCACCGAAAATGGGGCGGGAGGAAGCCTTCAAGGGCAGAGGGTAAGTGGCCATGGGCTGGAAACATGGATGTAATAAAGGCAAGTCATGCCTCACTAATCTATTGGAATTTTTGAGGGTATGAATAAGCATTTGGATAAGGGGTAGCCGGTCAACATAGTGTATCTAGATTTTTGGAAAGCACTTGATAATATCCTCATGAAACCGTGGGGGTATAATCCCTGGTTTGACCAAGATTGCTATAAAGCAATAAAGTGTGTCTAGCGGGATATATACAGAGAGTACCGACAGGGTTCATTTAATAAAATACCAATGCGATATTTCCAGGCAAAGAAGGATTATAGGAGGCTTCTTAGAGCCAAACGCCAGGCCTACAATCAGCACAGATGGGAGAAAGTAGTAAAAGCGGCTAAGAAAGGAGAGACCAGAGAATTCTGGAGGCTGGTCAAATGGGGTACAATACGGAATCAGTTGGGAAACAGCTGTTGATCCCTGCCCAAGAGCGGACCAGTTATTTTGGTGATCTTTTTGCGGCCCAGTCTATATCAGAAGAACCTAGTACTAGGGGGACGGAGTTACCAGAATGGCCTCCAGTAACGGAATTAGCAATCTCTGATCTACTGGCATCTATTAACAATAACAAGGCACCAGGGAGGGATCTGATTCCTGTTGAATTGCCCAAAGCACATAGTCAATGGTGGATACCTATGTTGGCAGCAGTATTTACAGCGATTGACCGTACAGGCATAATGCCAACATTATGGAAACAGGCGATAATAGTTCCTATCTTCAAAAAGGGAGCTAGGTCAACCCCGGCTAATTACAGACCATTTAGTTTATTGTCCTCTATTAGTAAACTTTACGGCAAACATCTAGCCTCAAAATTGGTGACTTGGATTGAGGATTTTGATATACTCTGGACCGAGCAGGCGGGCTTCCAGAGGCGACGGTCGGTGGCTGACCGTGGTCTAGTATTGGCCCATTTGTCAGAGAAATATAGGGCCAAGAATGGTCGCTTGTATGTGGCTTTTCTTGACCTAAGGTCCGCATTCGATCTAGTAAATAGGCCTCTTTTGTGGGCAAAATTGGACGGGACCACTATTGATAAGCGTCTTTTGTTTCTTCTCCAGAAATTATATGAGGACTCCCAGCTGATAGTCAAATTAACTGCCTTGGGGCATGTCACAGAACCAGTATCAGTGAAGCGTGGAGTGCGCCAAGGCTGTGTGTTCGCACCAACCTTATTCAGTTTGTATATTAATGACATTGTGCCTCTGCTGGAACAATTGCATTTCTTTCCACCAAAACTGGCCGAGAGATATGTCGGCTGTTTACTCTTTGCCGACGACATGGTAATATTATCCCAAACCAGGGTGGGACTTAATAGGCAGCTGTCGAGAGTTGCCCAGTACTATAGGGATAATGATACGGAGATAAACCACGGAAAATCCAAAATCATGGTCTTCGCTAAAACACAATGGAATAAGATCTATACGTGGAGGCTTGAGGGTAAACAAATACAGCAGGTTAGACTTTTTAAATATCTTGGTCTGCTTTACCATAGTTCAGGTGCGTGGCAGCATCATATTAAGGGGGCTATCTCTAAAGCTGCCAGAACCTCTTTGGCGGTTCGAAAATTCCTGATCCATACAGGTGGGGTGGAGCTACAGATGGCAGTACAGGTATTTAATGCCAAAGTATCTTCTCAGGCTCTCTTTGGGGCAGAATTATGGGCCCCATATAGTACAGCAGCCCTGGAGCAGGTGCAAACCAAATTCCTAGGCACTATCATTGGGGCCCCTGGTGGAACCCCAAATGTGATAGTGAGGCAGGAGTTTGGCCAACGACGCTGAACATTTAGGGCATAGAGAGCAGCACATAAAATGTGGCTGAGGCTTAGTAACCCTGTGGTGAAGGGCCTTTTGGTTTATCTGAATAAGGATCCTTATAGGAGTAGCTGGATGGTGAGAGTTGAGGCCCACCTAAAGGTGCTGGGATTCTCTAGAGAGTATTTGCAAGGGAGGGGGGGTCCGGGGGCATTATGTGAGGTGGCAAGGTGGTGGCAGGATATGGTGTTCCAGGAAGAAGGGGCGAGGATCAACCAGAGTGGGCATCTTCGCCTTTATTCCATGGTTGCTCCAGCAATGGACACCATGGCCCCATATCTCTCCTCCTGTATGTCATTGAGGGCAAAAAGGTTATTCCTGGCAGCCCGTGTTAACGCCCTGCCTTCAAAAATCCTTGAGGGGCGTTTTAGTGAGGTCCCATTTGCCCAGAGACTCTGCCCCTATGAAGGCAGAGGCTGAAACAGCATCACATATCATCTTTAGGTGTCGGCTTTATGATAAAGTAAGGCTTGAATATCTGACAGAATTTATTATGAACTTCCCTGGCAGAACTCAAGAAGCCCTGCTGGCTTTAATACTAGCTGATAAAGAGGAGAAAGTCACAAATCAGGTCAGCTCCTTTCTGGTTCGGGAGTTTGCCCTATGGAAATTATTCTTGGAATTTAAGTTGCCAATAGAGGTGTAATGATGTGACCCACCCCCCCACCCCCCGTATAGCCCCTCTTCCTAGTTAAACAAGGAAAATGTTCGTACACCAAGTTAAATGTTATCATCATGTTTATATGTAATGTATATTTTGTGTTCTGGCAATGACCCATGGCCACGCCAAATAAAGCTATTATTATTATTATTAATATTCCTCATGAGAGACATTTGAGGAAATTAAAAAGTCATGGGATAGAAGGCAGCGCCCTATCGTGGATTGTTAACTAGTTAAAGGATAGGAAACAAAAAGTAGGACTAAACGGTCAGCTTTCGCAATGGAAAGAGGTAACTAGTAGTGGAGTGCCCCAGGGATCTGTACTGGGACCAGTGGTGTTTAATATATTCATTAATGATCTGGAAAGGGGAGTAAGGAGTGAGGTGATAGTGGGCGGATGAAAACATTATTTTTACTGAAGAACAAGCCGCTTTTAGATCCGGCTTTTCCACAATAGACCACTGCTTTGTTTCAGCACACTTGATTGATAAATATGTCAAGTTTCAGAAAAGCAGATTATATGCCACCTTTGTTGATTTAAAATCTGCTCTTGATACAGTTGAGAGGAATTTGCTATGTATTAAGTGTACGAATATAGATCGTAGATTGTTTCTACTTGTCCAAAGGCTATATTGCAATACTATGTTAAAGGTACAATTGACACATGCAGGATATTTGTCAGAATCTATTCTTGCTGTAAATGGTGTTAAGCAAGGGTGTATACTCATCCCTTTTTTGTTTACATTTTTTACCTATTATATAATTTTAGAACTACTGGGTGTTTCTTTTGATCCAGTGTACATCGAGGGGGGGCAACTCTCCATACTATTGTATGCAGATGACATGGTGCTCTTGTCTGAAATAGGATTGAGGAGACTTTTATCTGCCTTGAGTTTATATTGTAATAAGAATCATCTATCTATTAACCATAGCAAAACCCAGGTTATGATCTTTGCTAAAAGATCAATAGTTAAGCAGTGATATCTTGACTCAGTTCCTTTGGAACAAGTTCAAAAATATAAATATTTGGGATTGATGTTCTCTGTTTCAGGTACTTGGTATGAGCACCTAAGTATGGTAAAATTAAGATTGGCCCAGTCTGCAAACGAGGAGGACTGGAGGACTGCTGGGGGGGGGGGGGATTAATTTTGCCGACCTCAAAATTATTAGGACATAAATTATGCCCACAGGCTCTATATGATGCAGACGTTTGGGGCTATTCAGCTGTGGTAGATCTTGAAATTTTCCAGAATAGAGTTCTTTGCTCTATCCTGCGGATGCTTTTAGGCACGCCAGTTTGTATGCTGAGAGCAAAAACTGGAATTCTTCCAGCGGAAATGAAGGCTCGTTCAAGTTTTTTACTTACTGGATTCGCCTGATGGATATGCCCGATTCTTGTCTCCCTAAACTTTGTTGGAGTGAGTCTCAAAATCTCAGTTTTGCTACAGTGTAGAAAAACAATTTGTATACTTTGGCTAATAAGATTGGTTTGTCTGTTCCCTTTTTGGAAGGTTTTCCTCGAGAGAAGGTTAAAATTATGGTATTTACGTGCCTTTGAGATATTTATAGACAAAAATATTTGGCTGCATTTGTTGCTGTAAAAATAGCCCTCTGGTATCACAAATATAAAATCAAACACCAGTGTGAGCCCTACTTTACAGTACTTAGTAATTTTATTATTCGCAAGGCACTGACTCCATTGAGGTTTCATCTAAGGCCCTCAATGGTGCTAGAGGGCAGATATAGTTCCATTCCTCATGAATTAAGATTTTGTCTCTGTGGCATCCAGCAGGTTGAAGACTTCATACATAATCTTTTTGCTTATCCGCTCATGGATTCAACTAAGCTCAACCTTTTGAACCCACTGTTAAATGGGTAAACACAATGGGATATAGGTTTGAAATTGCAATATATTCTGGCAAACTCTCCTGATCAAGTTATATTGAAGGTGGCAAACTTGGCACATGCCTTGATAGTCCAGAGACGTTGTTAGAGTTGTTAAAATAAGATCATTAGGTGAGCACTGAGTTGTGCTATAGTTGATACTTGCTGAATTTGTTTCTTTGAGAATTTTTGGAAAACTGTTTTAATTTGTAAAAAAAATGTCTATTATATTTTTTAAATTTAATTTTATTTTGTATTTGTCATGACTTATGGTTGAGACAATAAAATTATTTGATTGATTGACTGAGGTGATCAAATTTGCAGACGACACCACGTTATTCAAGGTAGTTTAAACACAAACAGATGGTGAAGAATTGCTGGGGGATCTTGCGAGACTGGGTGACTGGGCATCTAAATGATCCAAGGCTGCCATCCTTATACCAGCAAGACATTCTGAGATATGGGAAGAAAAGCAGGCAGAAAGCATGTATATACATCTTTTTAGCTTAAAAACGGAGAAAAATTGGAACCACACTCATTGGGAGACAAATCTGAATATTCATTACCACTACATTTCTACTTTTAGAAAAGTCTTTCCCCTGTGCTCTATTTGGACACTTAATAGAACAATAAAAAATAATTAAATATTACAGAGCTTTGTAGATAGCATCTCACACTAGCTGCTTTCATTATCTTCTTTAAACACAGATGTTTTTATTTTAAGAAACAGTTCAGTACACACCATAGATAACGATCTTGTCACTCTCTGAGCTAGTATACTCACTCATGGACTAGAGGTGTACACCAAGGACGCATGTTGTTATTGGTTTTTATTTTTTGTTTTTGTTATTTAAATGTTTTGTTTTCATAAATAATGAAATTTTATTTTAGTTGTTGCTTTTGTTTTCAATTTCCATTCGTTTCAATGGAAAACACATTTATATTTGGATGAAACCTGGAAAGATTATACCTCTAATAGAAGGCATTATGTGTACTAAATATCATAAAGACTGGATAAAGGAATCCAATTTTATAAGCAGTTGAATTGTTATTCTGCAAAAATCTGTGCATACATTCCTGGCTATAACTTCTTTGTATCCCATCTAATGCTGATGAAACTTGGCAAGTTTATACCACTCCAACGGTTTACTATCTATGCCAATTTTCAGAAGGATTGGATAAACGGTCCTGGTGGTATAAGCAATTAACTTATAAATGTATTCCTGGCTGTAACATCTTTGTAGTTCAACCAATGTACATGAAATGTAGCAGGGCTGTATCTTAAACCTTCAGAATAATCTCTGCCAAATATCATAAAGTTGTGATAAAGGGATCCAATTGTATAAGATGCGAACTGTTTGTGATGCGAATTGGCCAGCAGAAATGTCAACCAAATATCTTCATTCTGTGCTGTTACCACCCCAGCCTCTCTCCCTCACTTGTTACTGGGAAGTTGGAGCATCTGCTTAGGAAAGAACCAGAGATTTTTTTATGTCCTCTGTCACAGTGTTGTAGGATGTAATTGTGATGATACTTGGGCAGCCTGGATGTGTAAATCATGTCTCCTGATTGCTGGCATGCTATCCCCCTGCCTTCTTCCTTGCTGCCTGAAGTCCCAGTTATGTCCCTTCTATGCCCGCCTGAGGGCTGTCTGTCCCCTATACCCGCCTCGAAGACACCACCGATTGGTCATGTAAAGTTGGAAGCATGCAGTAATTGGTCAGTGAATGTTTCTGTCAGTCTGTTGGGTTGCTCCCCATCCTCCCTTTTTTTCCTCCCTCCCCCTGCCATGCCAGGTGCCTGCCTCTGACTGGCACTGCATGTGCTGCTATTTATCTGAATAATGGTCTTCAAGGGGACAACCTCAATTGCTTCTAAAACAAATTGTCCTGTATTTTGGCAGAGATGATAGGAACGGTGTGGGATATATTCCTGCCAAATGTCCTGTAAACAGGATGGAATATAGAAACATTACAGCCAGGGAAGCATTTTCAAGTTAATGGCTTAGAACATCAGGACCCTTTATCCAATCTTTCTGAGATTTGGCAGAGTTGGTAATCTTGGGGAGGGACATAACCTTCCCCAGTTTCATGCAAATAGGACTGAAGAAAAAGAAGTTGTAGCTAGGAATCTGTATGCCGCTTTTCTTAAAATCACACAATTCAATTGCTTATAAAATCGATTCCGTTTATCCAAACTTTCTGATATCAGGTATACATAGTGCTCTCCCATTGGAAGTACAATCTTACTAAGTTTCATCCGAATTTAATAAGAAACGAAAATGTTAGAGTCAGAAATGTGTTTTTCAGTGTTTCCCCATTATTTCATAATAATGAAAACAAAAATTCATTTCTGTTTTTTTTTTTGTTATTTTTGTTTTTGTTATTACAGTAACAAAAACAAAAATGGAAATTTTCATTTTCGTTATCATAATAACAAAAACAAATTGTGCACCCCTATCATGGGCTCGTTTCACAGTTCCCAAGGTCTTCTTCCAGGCAAGGGTTATCGATTTGCTTGGCAGGTGGATAAGAAATACCACCTGCCAAGCATATCCTCTTCTTTAACTCCTGCTGCTACTGGATACATTTATAAAATGAAATACAAGGTTTGTGAAGCAGTTAACTGTTGGTAGTCCCAGTGCTTCCTCCCTGGCTGGGAGGATGATAGTTTGGGCAGGAATATGGATGAGAAGGTTGGGATTAGGGTAAAAGTTCCCAAATTGGAACCTTAGAGTTGGAAGGTACCTCAGAGGTCATCTAGTCCAACCCCCTGCTCAAAACAGGAAATCCGCAGCTACACTGTCCCTACCAGATGGCCATCCAGCCTCTGTTTGAAAACCTCCAGTAAAGGAGAGCCCACCACCACCCTAGTCAGTCCGTTCCACTGGGTATGGATGTCAGGCTGACCGGTGTATAGTTTCCTGAATCCTCCTTTCCCCTCTTTTTGAAGATAGGGACAACATTTGCCCGTCTCCAGTCTCCCGGCACCTCACCCGTTCTCCGAGAACTTGCAAAGATTATAGACAGAAGTTCCGAGATTGCAGCTGCCACTAGCACCTTAGGTCAGATGTAATTCATTTGGGTCCGAAGACTTGAACTTGTTTAAAGTAGCTAGGTGTTCTCTTACCATCTCTTTACCTATCCTGAGCTGCAATTCCTTCCCTTCATCATTAGTGCTACTCTTGCCAGGATGGACATAGGCCGCTTTTAGATGTGCAGCTGGGATCAGGCGCGGGAGCGGCGAAACAGCCGCAGCGCTGTTTTAGACGAACCGGAAGCAGAAGTTGTGCGTGTGATCCGGGGCTGCGCATTCTTTGCCGACCGCAATCGAACCACCCTGATCTCTCTGGGGTGACATATGCGGCCGGAAAAGAATGCGCAGCGCCGGATCACGCACACAACTTCCGCTTCCGGTTCGTCTAAAACAGTGCCGTGGCTGTTTCACCGCTCCCGCACCTGATCCAGCTGCACGTCTAAAAGCGGCCTAAGTTTCCCTTGTGAGAGAAGACAAGGCAAAACAGGAGTTGAGCAATTCCTCCTTCTCTCCATCACCTGTTAGCATTTCACCATCTTCACCAAACAGTGGACCTACCACTTCCTTGATATGCATAGGAGGTATATGGGGGTGGTGTTTGGGGTAGAGGGGTTGTGTTTGTCTTCTTTCTGGATTTTTAATGTTTTATGGTTTTAACTGTTTTATTTATGTTTTTGTGATGTTGTGAGCAGCCCCAAGATATGTGAGCAGGAGAGGGCGGCATAAAAATGTGAATAAATAAATAAATAGCAGGTTATATTTAAGCCTCAAAATGGTGCCAAGACGCTTGGGAAACAATGGCTCAAGTTTTCAAATGGTATGGCAGGACCTGGGTGAGAAAATGGATCAAGTTTACCACTGGAGATTATGGAATTCTCATAATCTGACATTTTGAAAAGTGGGTTGAATTAACGTGACAGTGTAGTTAGTCCTAATTTGGTGCAGGGGGATGGGCTTGATGGGTTTTTAAGGTTTCTTCCATCCCTATTATGAAATATTACACCACTGATGCCAACCACTTGAGCCACAGGACTAACTATGTTAGCTGACAGCAGGAAAAAATATGTTACCCGACAGGAGAAAATAGGCCAAGAGACCCAGAAGCTGGATCTGCTTGGGCGGAAGTGGGATTTCCAGATCCCATCTCTTGCTCGCGACCTGCGCAGGATTTGGGATGCTTCAGACTAATGTGGTGTCTACAAAGCGAGGACTGGGACACTATGTGCTCTTTCCAGGAGAAAAACGAAAAGCTCTGCCCCAATCAGCTCAGCTCCTATTTCCTCACTCCTCCCCATAACATCTGTTCTGGCAGCTTCCAAACATTCGCAGTACAGTGTGTACTGCAACTGCAGCAACGACAACATGAACAGACGTAGAGTATTTTTATTCAGTTATTATTTGGTATGGTGCCAAAGTTTGTGTCCCCCCCGGAACATTTAAGTGAAAGGAGAACACTTCATTTCTGAGGCAAACATGAACAGAATTCCAGGGGCAAAGAAAAGTAATTTTTGTAGCCTGAGGGGGTTTCCTCTATGGAATAACAAAGGCCTACTGCAAACAATAGAGGCCTGAGGGTTTCTTGAGATAAATAAATAAAAGGCCTATTACAAGAGATAGTGTGTTAAGCAAAGTAAAAATAAGGCTCACTACTAGCTCCACCCATAATTTGCAAGCAGAGGAAGAAGAATCGAAGTCTCAAGAATACAGATACAGTAGATGGGTTATCACTTTGAAACAGGGATAGGGAACCTCAGGCCCAGGGGCCAAATGCAGCCCATGTCTAGTTTTATTTAGTTCCTTTCCAGTTCCTGGATCTGCCCCCTGGATCCAGTTCCTACCCCACAGCACTAAAGACTGAGCTCAGGTTAAGGGAGCAGAGATGAGGGCACGCACACAAGGGGAGGGAACAGATCCATAGCACAGATCCATGACCTGGACCCTCCTCCTGACCGCACCCTTGAAGCATTCCAACCCCCAACTTCTATGCAGCCCTTGGAGCTTGTACTCATTTTCAAAGTGGTGAGCAAAAAGCTTTCCCAGTCCTGCTTTAAAATTTAACACCACCATTTCCACATGGCTAATTTGTATAATAAAATATCCACAAGCTATTGTTCAAAGGCAATAGCAATCACATTATTTTCCATTTTGACTATACAAATATACTGGTTACACTATATATACTGGTTAAAAAGGAGCTGTGGGAGTGCTCCAGCTTCCCTCTGGTCACACTCTGCTTCATGCTTCAATTTCCCTGTTGTCAGATACAATAGAGTCCAATTGCTGAAACAAAGCTCTCAAGGCAGGCTTTATTTCTCTAAACTCAAAGCTTCTTAATAACAAGGCAACGTTTTTTTAGAATACTCTAATAAATACAGGTCTCTTCCCCTAGCCTTACATATCTCTACTGCAGCCACAAAACCTGAGGAATCCTGTGTCATAAGCTACAAGTCAGGTCTCTCTCCAGGCATTTTTAAATGAGTAAGGCATTGGCATGGGGAGGGGGCCATAGACACTGAGTGGCACTGCCACAGAAACCCAATCAGGTGGAGTGCGTGGGGAGGGATTCATATGGGTGGCTCCCAGCATGGCTACCCCAGCCACGGAGGCAAGCTGCCATACACTCCCTCTGCCACGGATCATGGGGGAGGGGGAAGCGCGTCAGGCTGGCCTTTGCAATTGACATGTTGCCAGCATGAGCACTGGAGAACCCAGCTCCTCAGCGCTCCTGGCCAGTTCTTATGACTTGCAAAGACTGTGTCCTCTACCTACAGTACCTATGAGTGGCAGACTGGTGTGCTGGTGCTGGCTTGGCTGGCTGCCCCAGTTCATACGGACAGGTGCTCCCTGGCCGCCCGTTGCCACGGAGCTATTTGGCTTGCCCCATACAGAGCACCCTGGATTTCCTGGCAGTGCTCCATGCATAGCCATGAATGGGTGCAGCGTGGCTCGAGTCACAGGAGCACACATCCCCCTTCTCCACCTTCAGACAAGCAGTGGGCTCCATGGCTCCTGGGTGGCTATGAAGGGTAGCATATGGTCTAAAAACACCCTTTGTGCTCAAATTATGGGGGAAAGGCAGGCACTTTAATGAAAAACAGCAAGATCTCCCCCCCCCCCCCCCCCCTCCTATAACTAACAAGCTCTATTCCTAGCTCCCCATACTCTCTGGAGGGAGGGGGAGCAGTATATGAACCACATGTGGGACGAAACACTCTTTCAGATCTGCAGCACAGCACATTATGGAAATAGATAACTAAACACAGAACACAATCCTCCAGCAGGATAGAACACCTGTTAGGAGAGCAAATGCAAGTGCCAGTCATTTCAGTGGATCTCACACCTTTGTTACCTGGTAGTCCGTGCTGTCCTGGACACATACCCATTATGACTGCATCCTTGCTCCATGGAGTAGAGTGAGGGGTGGGATTACATGGCGGAAGAGTTTGAAATAGTTGAAACAATGATTAAACATCAACACAGATCTTTAAATTGAGTTAAAATGACTTCAAAACGAGTAACCCATTGAGATGGAAAAGAGCAGTTCAAATTTCAGAAATAAATGCTGCATCACCTCATCCAAATCTCAAGTTAAATTCACTTTGCACAAAGCAAATGTGGGAGGGATGAGAGGTACTGATCTGCCAGACAGTCAGACACATGCAGTAGAGGGAACTCTGAATGGAGCAAGGAAGGCCAAATGATTCCCCCCCACAGCACTCATTAAGTAAATAATTTGTACAAATTCAAAGGTAAGGGTACCATCACATGAGCTGAGGGCCCAGTTCCCAGAAATTCAAGTATTGGTCTTGTTCCTTATTCTTATTCCTGTTCCCTGTAAGCTCCTTGGCTATCCTCTGAAGAGTTTGGAATATTAGTATTGAGGGGTATAGTTTGTTCCAGGACAGGGAGGGGGAAATGGGTGTGATATAGAACTTTATATCAAGTATGGACATACTAGCGCTGAAGCCCATGACAACAGCAGCATATCTAAGGAAATGTATTTGCAGAAAGATAAGAGGGTAGATTAGAGGTGTCATGAGTGAGAACTGTTATGACCTCCTAATCAAGTAGGGAAGGTGGCGGAGTCATTCTTTGAACAAGTAACTAAAGCATCCAAAAACGTGAACTGGTTATAATGGGTGACTTCTGCTGGGAGATAAAACAATAAAACTTAAAATGTCCCCAAAATTCTTGACATGCGTGAGGAAAACCTCTCTCAACCAGAAGGCTCAGGAAAACAACAATGGGGAAGAGAGTCGACATTTTAGATCTCATTCTGCCCAACAGGGAGGAACTAGGTGAGAAATATTAAGATGGTGAGCAACCTGGGAGTAAGCGATCGTGAAAAGATAAAAATTCAAAATCCTAAGAAAAGGAAGGAGAGAGATTAGCAAAGTGCTTCTCTGAAATCATGATTTGTAAACTTCAGCAGAGACTCAGAGTGCTATTATTATTATTATTATTATTAACAAACATTTATATAGCGCCAGCAGTGTACCTGGCACTTTACAAAGTAATAAAATAGACACGGTTCCTGAGAGAAGGGACAGGGGAGGAGCGAAGTGCACGGGCTGGAGTATGGAGGGCGATAAGTGCAGAGAGGTAGGGGGAAGCAAGGTTGTGAAGAGCTTTATAGGTGAAGCAAGTGACGGTCCAGATTTAGAAAAATGAACGGAAAAGGAAGCCTCGGAGGGATGGTAGTTTTTAAAGTATTGATATTGGAGGCACAATTACAATCTATGTCTATGCAGAGGAAAGA
The DNA here is from genome assembly GCA_003113815.1 of Sphenodon punctatus. NCBI lineage: Eukaryota > Metazoa > Chordata > Lepidosauria > Sphenodontia > Sphenodontidae > Sphenodon > Sphenodon punctatus. The sequence goes on along the minus strand of QEPC01000801.1, from coordinate 6,129,863 downwards.
CAGGAGGAATCAAAAGAGGCCAACTGGTTTGACAAAGATCTTCTGAATAACCTGAAAACCCAGTAAGGGCACTCTGTTTTGAAGCAGGGAGTTTGACACAGTGACCTTAGAGCTTCCTTCCAACCCTACAATTCTATTATTCTGTGGGTGTTTCTAAAAAAGATGATAGCCTACATTCGGAGGGTTTTCAGCCCATATTCACTGCCCGTTTGTTAGGTAGTTGCAAGATGCGCACTCCCATGCATCACACAGAAACCTCCATGGAACCTCCACTCATCGCAGATGCACCATGTGGACCAATCCGGGCCAATGTTTGCCCACTTGTCTGCCCCACATTTAGGGTGTGCATAGCTTCTGTACGGGCAAAGCACCTAGAGTGGTCCCAGCGGTCGGAGTACTGCGTGCATTCACTGCTCTCACTCTCCCTGGGACTTCTACTGTTTAGTTTAATTTTGGAGCACTCAAAAATGACATTCTAACAAGGCAAAAAAACCAGCCAACCCCCCCAAAAAAACAGGAAGCAAACAGCGGAAGGAACTTCCTGGACCCAGAATTCCCCATGGCTGAGACTCATGAGGGAGGGGGCTGGGCAGAGTGCAGCGCTGCTCGTGTATTGGGTTTGCCGGACGAAAACCTCAGTGGGGGGGTGGCCTGGACTGAACACAGGACTCCTCTGAGAAGACTTAAAAGACTCAGAGCGTATGCCTCAGCCACAGTGAGCCAAGGACTTTGGAAAGCCAGAGGACTGATGCCTGGCCAACTCCTGGCAAACTCAGGAATTTGTCTCCAAGAGTGGTCAGTCACAGTTGCCTCAGGGGAGAAGAACACAACAGGTTACAATGGAGTAATCCATTTCCTGACATCCTCCCCCAGCTTCCAACAGTCATGGGTGCTTTATCTCTGAACAAGCCAACTCAGAGATTGTAAGTAAAGCGTGAAGACATGTATGTGCATAAGAGGCTGTAAGCTTATTCCCTATGTGAGTAGCTGTGTGGGGCCCTAATCCTGCCAAGTCTCACCCCGGGGAAGTCCAACCCTGCCAGAGTTTGTTATTCCTCAGTCACTCCTCATGGGCTTTCAGATCCCTTTTAGTTATCCTTTACATCAACTGGTTCCGGGGCACACCTGCTCTCAAGCTGCCTTGCCCTGATCTCTACCCTTAGTAGCTACTGGCAGTGCACGCAGTCAAGCCACAATGCCTGAGGCTGCAGTCCTGATCCTGAATCTAATGGAGTTAATGGTGAAAGTCCCTTTAAGTTTAATGGGTCAGAACTGCATTTAGAGTTTCATCTCTGCATGCCCAGTGACAGGAGCTTGCCAATATCTTCGTTATGGTCACAGTAACATACAGCACATTCAATATTTCAAATTGCAAAAATTTCTTTTTAAAAAAACTACTGATTTTAATTAGGCAAGAGGAGTGAAGTGGGGGGGGGGGAATCATCTGCAGTGGTTAAAAAAAATGAGTCAGCTGTAACGTAGATACTGTACTTCTGGTACCTCCTAGGACTCGCAGTTTTGAAAAGCCACATGATTTCCAGCACAAGCAACTCCCACTTTATTAGATTCTAGAAAAATGAGCAAAATTCATTTTGTCCTTTTTGAATGCATAGAATTTCCTTTTGTGGCTTAACTCTTTTCCCTTTAATTGAACAAAGCTAATTATTTCTTTAGCTACAATCAGCAACTCTCTGAGTCAGAACTAAGCCAATAACCCAGCATGGTACTGTACTTTCCAAAAAAGATAGAAAATTGATGTCTGACAGCATGGGGACATTATAAATCCCATGAACCCTTCCAAAACAGTTGGAATAGAGAGGCCATTTTGGATCTTAGCAATAGAGGGCAGACAGGGTAAAAGAATCCTGCCAATTGACGCTCCTAAGGCTGACACTCCCCCAAGCTGCACTGTGCAGATTGTTGGGGTGTGGTGAGTCCTGCGTTGGTGCAGAAGACTGGACTTGATGATCAATGAGGTCACTTTCAGCTCTGGGACTCTATGGGTGTTTTCAAACATGATGGTGGCCCGCACTGCCAGGCTTTGCCACATTTTGCCACAGGGGAAACCATCATATTAGTTCCCAGGTGCCAGATGTTGGCATGGGATGGAGTCCAACTGCAGTGGTGGCCATCCCGAGCTGTGACTCGGGGATATCCCCGAGTCACAGCCCAGTCTAGCTGCCACCATGGTTGAAACCCCCTGCCTAACTGGCAGTAAAGTGCACTTTCACATCGGAAAGCCTACTTTACTCACTGCGGTCCAGAGTGGCCGGTGGTCCGAGTACCATGGAAGCTGTCATTGGCTGCCCATCAGGGAAGGGGTGGGGTCCAGGTCCCTGCCCTCCCCGGCGGCCCGATCCTCATCACATTAGTTCGGGGGCCTGTCCGGATCACAGCCATGGTGGTGGCCTGTCTCCAGACCGGGTAAATCCATGGCTGCACCTGAGTGCCCTCACATTATTTGTTACTCTATGGCCATTTTTAGACGAGTGCGGCGGCGCCCGCACTTGTTTTTCAAAAGGGCCAGCAATCCATTCTACACGTGACGCTGCCGCCAAATATGCACAAGCGCAGGCGATGTGCATCCATTTCCGTCTGCGAACTGACCGGGTTGGCGTTTGAGGCCGGTCATACGCGGTTGGAAATGGATGCGCATCGCTCGTGCGTGCGCGTATTCGGCAGGAGCGTCATGTGTAGAACGGACTGCCTGGTCTTTTAAAAAACAAGCGCGGGCACCGCCACGCTCATCTAAAAATGGCCTTTGACTCTATGCACCAAAAGACATGTAAAGCTATTGGTTCACCACAGTGAGAAGTGGGGAGGCAATCCTCACACACTAAAATCACTGAGAACTTTGCCATTGACTTTATTGGGTTCAGGATTATATTGGGAAGGAGTGACCATCTCAAAAAAGTTAAGCTGGAAATGGTGACACCCTCAGAAGGCTAATGGACCTATCTTCCAGAAACTTGTCCAAACCTCTTTTAAACTCAGCTATAGTACTGGCCCTTACCAAAGCTTCTGGCACTAGATTCCACAACCCAATTATACGCGCTGAGTGAAAAAATATTTTCTTTTATTTGTTTTAAACTTGCCACCCATGAGTTTCATGGAGTGTCCCCTAGTTCTAGTACTAGCTGAGAGAGTAAATAACTGTTCCTTATTAGTTCCCACACCACTCATGATTTTATAGACCTCTACCATATCTCCTCTCAATTGTCTCTTCTCCAAACTGAAGAGCCCCAACCTACCAAGCCTCTCCTCATACGGGAGCCCTTCCATGCCCTTGATAATTTTTTACCCCTTCTCTGTACCTTTTCTAGTTCAGCTATGTCTTTTTTGAGATGGGGCAATCAGAACTGCACACAATATTCGAGGTGCGGTCGCACCATTGATTTGTATAGAGGCATTATGATCTCCTCAGTTTTATTCTCTATTGCCTTCCGAATAGTTCTTAACGTTGTTTGCTTTTTTGACTGCTGCTGCCCACTGTGCTGTGGATTTCATTGTATAGTCCACAACCACACCCAGATCCTTTTCCTGAGTGATAACTCCTAGCTTAGTACCCAGCATTGCGTACGCATAGTTTGGATTATTTTTCCCTACGTGCATCACTTTGCACTTGTCCACATTAAATCTCATTTGCCATTTAGATGCCCAGGCACCCAGTGTCGTAAGATCCTGTTGCAGTTCCTCACAGTCTGCTCGTGTTTTAACTACCTTGAATAACTTGGTGTCATCTGCAAATTTGATCACCTCACTCTTAACGCCCTTTTCCAAATCATTAATGAATACATTAGACAGCACTGGTCCCAATACAGATCCCTGAGGCACACCACTTTTTACATCTCTCCATTGTGATGTACCCACAGTCCACTTCTCCAAAGATGACCAAAGTGGACCATCTCAGCAAACACGGCCCAGGCCACAGCTATCTCCAGCAAGTGCATGGTGGTCTGCAAGGAGTTGAGGGTTTATTTATTACCACAATTTGTACCTCACCCCTCCTGCAAAGCAGCTCGGGGTGGCTAACACTTTACAAAAGTGTAAAAACAATAATATAAATGCAATAAACAAACATAAATACATAACAGTAAAACAATAAAACCACCAATCCCAATAGGGACATCAGGGGAAGTAAAAAATACAGCTCTCCCCCCCCCACACACACTCCTCATCGTCACCAAAAGCCTGGTGGAACAGCCAGATTTTGCAATACCGACGAAAGGAGGAGAGGGTTGACAGCGTTCCATTGGTCTAAGTTAAATGTACCAAGGTAACACCATCACACATGGAGGATATGAACTGAACAACTCTTACTAGCCATTCTGATATATAGCATGGAGAGTGGTAGTTTTGTGGGCACTTGGCTCACAAACTAGAGGGTGATTGCTGGTATGGGGCAAAGGAAAAGGCCGGGAAGCATGGGTAATAATAGTGGCTCCAGAATGAAAGACAAACAAAGGGAAGTCTGTTTGAGCAGTTGACATGCGATGGCAAAGCTTGACATTGGAACACCCTTTTTAATATTTGGTAAGTGGGGAGTCGAACTTCAAATGGTAAATAGTCAAAACACAAGTAGTTGTAGACATAAAATTTATAATGCACTGTATAATGAATCCATGGCTATCTAGGGAAAGGTATCTATCAGCCCCAATAACTGAAGAAAAAAAAATCTTTATTAGCTTCACTGATTTTAGTGCTTATAACACATTTGAAAAGATCTGATGTTCCCTTCGGCACAAGGTAATTAGATACATATTACGGCCAGTTAATTAAAATAAATCTGACATTGTACAACCTACAAAGACTTACACTAGCCACAAACAAAAATAAAATTAACCAGCCAGTAGCATCCAACACTATTCACCTTAGACAACAACAAATAAGAGAAAAAAATCTTACAGAAAAGCCATTTGTCAACTAATTATACCGAGGTGGAGACAAAGTAGCTTGAATTATATCTTTTATTGGACCAAGTATTGTTGGTGGAAACGTGCGAGGATCTTACAGGGTCCTTCCTCAGATAAGTAGGAGTCAAAACTGAAGATCTGAGCAAAGTGCAGTGGCTGTATATCATACAGAAGAAGGGGTGTGATATATCAGGGAGACACAAGTGAGAGGTAAAACAACTGGGTAATAAATGACCCATAGTAACAGAAGGTGAGAACGAGGAGATAAGGGAAGAGTGCAAAGGGAAGGTGGGGTACATTAGAAGATACAGAAAGGTAGTGATTGAATAAGCACTAGAAATAAGGTGTGAGTCGAGCTGAAGATAAGCAAAGCACAATAGGGGATGTAATGGAGAATGGCAACAGAAGGAGGGGGAAATGTTGAGAGACTGGAGAAGGAAAAAAGACTGCAGTGGTGTGTGGTGCAAAGGGAAGGGGGAATGCAAAAGAAGGTTACAGAAATAGATACAGATATGGATTACGATAACGGCTAGTGCAAAAAGAATATGGTACACAGCAGGAATGAAGGACTATGTTAACAGCAGATAGCAGAAGAGAATGATTAACAGTAGATAATAATCATAACAACATTCTAGCCCCAAACACCCATCAAATAAATTATTTTTCCAGTGTAACTGAAAGGTGAAATTTGGGCTGCTTTGGACATTGCATTAACAAAAATAAACAGTCTAGTATATGAACAGTACCTATAGAATCTGGGACTTCATTCTGTTAGAGTGCATTATTTACAATTAGCGCACCGTTCTTCAGTAAAGCAGAAAGCACTTGCATTCTGGATGTGCCTCACTGAGTATATTACCCTACTTTGAGATCTCTCCCTCCACATCTCCTCTCTTTTATCCATGTTCTACCATTTTGTCGCTTTTTATCCCATCCACTTTAGTGCCCAGAAAGACCCCAATTCTGCCGATGTTTACATGCCTATAGTCTCACAGACGTTAATGATCCTACCCACACTTAAGTTTCCACTGAGCCTCTAAGGAATTTCTTAAGCAAACTAGTACAGTTTTTGTACAACACTTTACTTCTTCATTTGAGCCCAACTAATGATTGTACTATTTGTCAGTGTGTTGCTATTTCTGCATGTTGTTGAAAATCATTTAAAATAATAATAATCACACATTGCCCCTGAACAGACTTTCAACTGTTGTTCATTTCTCTTACCTGCAAACCATAACAAATACCCCAAGAAAGAGAGGAAATATAACATCCAAAATCAAGCCCCGAAAGCCTGATTACTTGAAAATCATGAGACATTGATATCAATTAATTTTGGGTCCTTCCCCCTACCCCCATCTTTTGGTTTCTACGGCTTATTCACATGAGGAGCTCACACCAGAGTAAACCCCTTTATTCCAATTTATATACCACGGGTGTACACACATGGTTTTATAAAAATTACACTTATAGCACAATCCTCTAGGCAGACAGCACTACTGTTAGCACTTAGCATGTGTGCATGATCCATTCTCTTCAATGGAACTCACAACCAGTGCTGTCTACTCAGAGGATCACATCTTGGGCCATTTTCACATGGGTGCGCCCCCCTCCACACGTGCAGTGGGGGGGGGGCGGGCGTCTGTGTGAACGTTGCTTGTGGTGGGTGAGCATCCGCGACTTTGCCCCAGGAGGCCCTACCCATTAGCCCTTAAGTCCAGGGCAAATCTGGCAGGGTGCATGTGACATCCTTCCTAATATGGAGTAATTTTGCAAATACCCTGTGTCAAGCTGCCCTGGTCTGGATAAAGGATCAGTCCCAAACCCAGGGTGAAGAACATAACTGTAGGCCCTTCAGCGTGGAACTTGCTCCCTCTGGATGTCGGTCTTAGGCCACTTTCAGACATGCCCCTCCCCCGCACATATTTGGGCTGCGGGGGGAGGGGGGGAATACGTAGCCCGAATATGCGTGAGGATCGGCCGGTCTGAAAGGCCCCCCCGCAGGTCTTTCCCAGCAGAGACGCACAGGATACAGAGCAGGAAATCAAGCTCTGGATCCCGTGCGACTTTGCCGGCAAAGCCGCACAGAGAGGCCTTTCAGACCAGCCGATCCCTGCGCATATGCAGGCTGTGCATTCCCCCCCACACACACAGCCCAAATATGCGTTGGGGTGGGGGGCATGTCTGAAAGTGACCTTAGTTCCTCCCTCTCTTTACCTTTAAAAAACACTTGAAAACTCATTTATTCTCTAGGTGCTTTTAGGATCCACTGCTGGTTTCCTTTGATGTAGTTTGTCTTCCCTCTTACCATTCCCTTTTAAATTGTTCTAAATTGAGTTTATATTGTTTGATATTCTATAGTTGTGAAGCGCTCTAAGTGCCATTCAAAGGCAGGGGAGCACTGCAGAAATAAAACGATGACTACTATTACTACCCTGGGTCCAGAACTTACGAATGATCCATATGTATACTCTGAACTGTGAAAATTACTATTAATTATGCATATCGCTCCAGTAATATGCCTGGAATAAAGGCAGACTGGTTTATCCTTGTGTGTACAACCCCAATGTCACACCACAGTTTTCAAGTTTTTCTCCACCATCAAGGCTAGAAACTATTTATTTTTTAAAAATTAAAGCTGAAATTCTTATTTTATTACAAATTTTCTAATTTTAGGTTTTTGTAAACTCCCCAAATTGAGGGATTCACAATAAAATCATGAGTTGGCAACCCTACTAGTACAGGAATAAGATGTCATGGGGAAAGATGGTAATTGCTGGTATAATATTAGAAAACAGTAATGAATCTGCTATAGTCATTTTAAAATGGTAACGTCTTTTATATTGCCTAAGAAGTCGTTGCTACCTCTCGTCTGTTTTTCTATAAGATACAGTGATCTTCCAACTCATTATGAGCTCTCACCTTTTAGTGAGTTGCATATTACTGCAGTAATTTCAATGTAAATGCTGCTGCACAAATATACCCTTTGCTGACAGCTATTACTTCCCCTTTTATGGAGAAATAATAACTAGTAGAAAATATGCCCTTGGAAACCGAACGTGTTTGCAACAGTGAGATCTTGCTCTCCTTTCACAGTAAAATAAATAAATACCAGCCCTCTTTTCTTTCCATACTTTTGTCAGCCTGCAAACATAAATCCTCAATTTTAATTTCAAGTTCCTGAAATGGAGCGCTAGGGTTTTTTGGGCACTTTTCATTTGTAGAAATAAATACTGAAAGAGAGCCATTATGCACGGCCATCAATAATAGATTTTTTTTTCATTTTCTGTATTCCCCAGTCTGTATTTTTAAAAGATTCTAAACAGCACAGTGTTTCTAAACAAAGGAGCATCTGGAGAAATAAAACACTTAAACAAGAATTCTTTAAAAGAATTCCTGGATGCGGAACAGATGAATGAATATGCATAAAATGCCTCAATGAATAATAGTTTGAAAGAAAAAACCTTAAATTCCCACATTAACCATAAGGCAACAAACAAAGCAGAGCTCTGATTCTACAGCAATGGATGCTATAGAAATACCTTCAATAGATCTAACTAGAACTCCTGGTGTAGTTTGACAGTTTAGCTATCCAGAAAGTTGGTGGGGGGGCTTGTTTGTTTGTTTTTAAAGTTATTGTAACAGGGAAAGGTCCTGTTAGGGTGAGTCCTTGCAGGATCGCTTCCCACAAACTCATCAGACTGTCTTTTCTTCAACTTCGTGCTCTTTATTTACAGTGTCCCATTCCCCAGGTCAATACATATTTCTCCAGATCTATATCTCACATACACAGTCCTTCTCCTTCACAATACTGGTTGTCCAGGCACCTGTTACACTGGCCCCTCATTGTGTAGCCTAATCCTTCTTCAGCCAGGTTACCTGTTCGCTAGGCTGAGACCACCCAGCTTGGCCCTCTACCAGCTGGTGTCCAGGGTTGCCCTCACCTCACCTTGGGCTTTTAAGACAGGCTCCTTCCCTCTTTCAGCTGCCTGTCTTGAGGCAGAGCCTTTAGGCTAGCTGCCTCTCCCTGGTGTCCCCTCTGAGCTTCCTAGCTCAGACTTTTAATCGGCGACTCGGCTGCCTTACCTCCCTCCCCCAGCTGGAGCTACTCAGCTGCTCTTAATTGGTGCTTCTACTTTGGACCCTTAAAGGGCCAGTCACCTGCCTAAGAACCTAGCTTCTTCCCAGGGCTGCCCCCTAAAGCAACCTACCCCAGCCCCATGGGCCTGGGCCTGCAAGGACTTATGTGACTCTGTCACAGTTCCAGATTCAAGTCTAGCAAAATAATAAAAGACCAAATTCTGGACTGCCCTAGATCTCTTCAATTTGTAAGAAACCAGTGGAATTACACAAGATGCGTCTGCTGATTTTGGCCCCAAGGAGCTCAGTTCAGCAAGGAACAGCATCCCTACTTTGCTTGTCTTTGGAAACTGTCTGAAATTCTTTATACGGTCACAGAGTTTAAGATTTTAGTGGGAAATCATCTCTTTCTTCCAAGGGGGCTTAGCCCAATCTAATTGCCTAAGTCGCACATTGTAGAAGAAAAAAGGCAGCCTCCTCTGGACTCCCCTGACACCCTATGGTTCTTCTCTGTTTGCAATAGAGCATGGCCATTACACAGTCATGATGGGAAAAGGAACCTTGAAAGAGAACAGATTTTCTTCACAGCTGGCAAGTTTGATTCCTCCCTACTTGGAAGAATTTGGCAATATATAAAATTTTATATTGCACATAAACAGGAAAATAAGCAACTATAGAAACTGATGGATTTCACACCTATCACTTATGGTAGATCAGAGTTAATCTACTGTATTCAAGTTGTGGAAATAAAGGGGAAATGTTCACTTTTGACATGGGCACCAAAGGAAGAAAGATCAGGACTCTAACTTGGGCTATAACTTGATTACATCTCTGTTTTATCTGGGACATCCAGTGGCAACTTGTCCTCTTCCTTCACAGCCCTATTCTCTTGGAAGAACTAGGCCCTCCTGAGCTCTTCCCATACTTTGAAACACTTGGGGAGGGTTGCCACCAACCCACTACCACCAATGTCCCGATGTCACAGCACCACGGCTAGGACCTCCACCATACAATGGGTGATGGTATGGGGGGGAAAGGTGAGATGGGGATGCAAGAGTTAGTCCCCACCTGCACCAAATTTTGTAGGCCCTGACTCCTCCTGTAGAATATGCCTTCTCATTTGTACTAATTCAATAGTCATACACTAGATCCCGTATTACCAGAGTAATCGCACTGGACATCTTGCCAAAAATTACAGCAATGGGCAGAGACATACCTATTCTACCCTACTAAGCTTCTGCAAGCAAGGTAAAAACCCTTAACGGACTTATTGTTCCCCAATTCGGTAGGGTGAGAAAAATTATTTCTTAATTATTTCATCAGAAGGCAACTAGCTTGTGCTGGTGGTAGTGGTCAGAAAACTTGTCCTACCCTATTCTCTATACCAGAAAATTTGAGAGGCAGTACTACTAACTCAGCTCTTAAATATCTGCTCTTAATTTCCATAGGACTCCTCTGCTGAAAGTAAGGTGAACAAAGGGATGGGCGGGGGGAGCCTTCCAAGGGACCATCTATGATTTCTCTTACCATTATGTCCATCAACAAATCTTTCTTCCAAAAGAGGAAGGACAGAAGGGCACATTGGCTTTTCTCTCTTGCTACTCTGTGCACAACTAAATTTTGCTGTGAGAACACATTGTACCTTCCAAGCATAAAGTACTAACACCACAGGATTAGTAGATACCCTTTAGGACAGGGGTGGGGAACCTCTATCCTGGGGGCAAAATGCAGCATGTGGCTAGTTTGTGTGTGTCCCCTTTCTAGTTCCTGTATCTGGCCCCTGAATCCAGTTAGTAACCTCAAGAACTGAAAGATTGAGCTCAGGGTAAGAAGGAAGCAGAAATGAGTGCAACCACACAAGGGTAAGTAGACAGATCCATAGCACAGAACAATGATCTGGACCCCCCTCCTGGGTGCATCCCTTAAGCATCCCGCCCCAAACTTGAACCTCAAAGTTCATACACATTTCAAAGCAGTCCCCAGGAGGGAAAAGTGACCCTATAGTTAAGGCGGTAGCAAGCTCTCACTGAACAGCACCTACACTGTTCAATGGGAATCAGTAAAGCAAAAAAGTCCAGTTGGAGACCATTCTAGCTTTCCTCCAGCAACACGTGTTCTGTGATTACAAACAATGAAAGGGAGTCCAGGGGCAGGGTGGGGGCTGAAGGTGGGAGGGGGCATCCCTCACCTGCCTCTGCCTGCTACAAGTGCAGCAGCAGCAGCAGGGACACCGGGACACATATCAGATGGAGAGATAAAGCTGTTTGTTTACAAACACCTCCCCATGTGAGTGATCAGAAGGTTGTTGCCTTGTAATGAAGGTTCTTTGAGATGGGTCCCAACATTCTCACAACTGGGTTGTGCATGTTCACCATATTCGAATAATAGACAACGTGATGGCCTCAAGCTCATCTAGTATAAAAAGCACTCTCCCCCCTCAGAATAACAGTTCCTTCCAACCCTTTCTAGGAATATAAGAAAATTCCATGAGGGGCTGGAAAGGTGGGTGTTGTGAGAATGTTAGGAGGCATCTCGCAGAACCTTGTTTAAAAGGCAGCAACCTTCTGTTCTTCATGGAGTGGTTCCTCACAGGCTGTTTTTACACAGCTCCGCCGGATGGAGGGATCCGTGGGTGAGCTGGTGCATAGGCAGGGTGTGCATACGGCCGCACGTGCATCCCCACCTCACCCCCCACTCATCCGCACCCACGGAGCAACCGCCGTTTTCCCCGGTTACTCCATGCATGGGGACGAGATGGGGGATGAGTGGGGATGTGTGTTAGGTGCACACACGCACCCCCATTCACTGAGGGCACACGCACTGCATCACATGGCTCCCCCACCCATGAACATGCAGAAATCTGCGTGTTCACGGGTGGGAGAGGCAAGTGTAAACAGGGCCGCATTCTCACAACTGTCTTACTTATACTATCTTAGGTAGGAATTTAGGATGTAAAGCAATATCTATTCTATCTTTGAAAATCTGCAAATATGGTTCAGAGATTATTATGGCTGCTATTTCACTAACTCTTCTTAATCAAGTTATTGCTAACAGGAATACTGTCTTTAAACTCGTACTGCATAACCAGTTTATTTGCGCCCCCATATAATCAATTCACGCTGCCCCGGGGGCGCAAATGAAACGGTTATGGGTGGGGGACAGTGTGAATTGATTATATGGGGTGGGGGCACAAATGAACTGGTTATTTATCTTTTATTTTATCTTAAAATTTATGTCGCCCCCTCCTGCCTCAGGCATCTTGGGGTGGCTCACGACATTTTAAAAACATTAAAATAAACAAAATAATTACAATTTTAAAACCCCAATATAAAACCCTGTCCCCCCCTCCCCCCACCCTAACCCAGCCCACCCA
>QEPC01000801.1:6098190-6110023 GCA_003113815.1 Sphenodon punctatus | reverse complement strand
CCCTTTATCAAAATCTCCTGTACATTTGCTGAAATGGCAGGAAAGGTATTTGATACATTCTTGCCAAATATCCTGTAAACAGAATGGAATATCAAAATGTTACAGCTGGAAATGTATTTTCAGGTTAATGTCTTATACCCTTGGGACCCTTTATCCACTCTTTCTGAAAATTGACAGAATTATTAAGCATATGGAGGGATGTAATATGCACAAGTTTCATGAACATTGGATTCAAGATAAAGAAGTTGTATCCATGAATGTGTATGGAGCTTTTCTTAAAATCACAACATTCAATTGCTTCTGAAATAGGATGCCTTTATCTAATCATTCCGAATTTTAGTAGACGTAGTGCCCTCTATTGGGGGTACAATCTCCTCAAATTTCATCAAAATTGAATAAGAAACAAAAATGTTATAGCTGGAAATATGTTTTTCAGTTTTTTCCCTTTATTTCAAAAACCAAATGTCATTTTCAGTTTCCGATTGTACTGAACTAAAGACCGAATCGAGCCCGAATGAACCGAACACCGAATCTGAACTCAACATTCGACCTGAACCACCGAATGGCCGAACATCCAAACCTGGTTCTGTTCGCACATCCCTAGAATGAATGTGTGTGAGAGAGGTGGAAGCACGTGTGTGAATGAGTGTGTGACCTCTTTCACACGAGATGCACCCATGCAGAGGCATGGGTGGGTGCATCTCGCATGAAAGCAGTCACTTGTGTGCTTCTGTGTAACACGCACCTCCACCCATCACCCCTGCCCAGAGAAAGCTGTGGGAAAAAAGGGTGCTCCATGTGGGGGATGTGTGGGAATGGGTGAGCGCCTGTGTGCACCTGTAGTCTTCTTGTGTCTGGGGCCAGCTTATGCATTAACAAAACTATTAAGTTTCAAAAGAAGGGCAAATTACCTAGACAAAAAAACTTCAGTTTAAGAAGTTTGTTAAGGCGGCATTACAAATTATACTCAAATGTTAACATGACAGTAAATTGTATGTTAAGGCAACTTTATTAAATATCAGACCAATCTATACTTTCTTTTTTTCTTATTCATTAAATAAATTTTTTTATGACAACTGAAATTAAACTGTATACATTTCTCACTCGGAGGGGAGGGTGAGAGGGTGGGGTAGGGTTGGTTTTTGTAATGTTTTATAAATTGTCGTGGGTTCGGTGTTCTTATTGTGTTGATTTTATTATTATTGTGTTTTTATGATGTTGTAAGTCACCCCGAGATGCCGTAGGCATGAGGGGGTGACTAATAAATTTAATGAAATAAATAAATAAATAAATAATCATGTATAAGTATTGTTCAGTCACCATACCATACATATACAGCTTAATTTCAGTTGTCATAATTTTTTTTAAATTAATGAATAAGAAAAGGAAAATGAATAGACTGGTCTGATACTTAATAAAGTTGCCTTAACATGCAATTTACTGTCATGTTAATGTTTGAGTATAATTTGTAATGTCGCCTTAACAAGCTTCTTAAACCGAAGGTTTTTTGTCTAGGTAATATTACTATACTCTACACCAGTACCCTAGGATAATTTTTACGAGATAAAGTTTTTTGTTTTAAATAAAAGTGGAGTATAAAATTGTCATACTAGTTCTGATACCGTGCAAGCTTTTTCACCGACATTACTGAAGTTTCTTTTAAAATGCATCCTTACTAAATAATGGATAAAAAGCTAATAAGCCCTTCTGCTTCAGCCATACAAAACAACTGAACATGCAGAGTAGTCCGTTCCAAAGCCACAAAAGAAGAGGGAGATCAACATCAGAAACTGTGCCAGGTAGTGGCTCGGCAATTGCAGGGGCATCTGGACCGCATCAGTTTTCTAAATCCCTCACAGTCCAGCTTTTGTCCAGGTTATGGTACTGAGACTGCGCTTATGGCTTTGGTTGATGACATCCGCCATGAATTGGATCAGAGTCGTTTGACCCTGCTGATTCTGTTAGATCTGTTGGCTGCATTTGATACCGTTGACCATGAGATGTTGGTGACTCACCTGTGGGACCAGGCTGGGGTAGGCAGGACTGTTCTTGAATAGTTCCACTCATTACTAGCAGGAAGAACTCAGTGAGTGGTGCTCAGGGATTGTTTGTCATCTCCCGGGACCTCACGAGCGGTGTCCTGCATGGTTCCATTATGTTTCCTCTCCTGTTCAACATGTATACGCAGCCATCAGGTGAGGTCATGAGAAGGTTTGATGTTTGGTGACATCAATATGCTGATGACACCCAACTTTACCTCTCTTTTTCATCTGACCCAGACCCCACAGTCTCGGTGCTTATTTAGTGTTTGCTGGTTGTGGGGGACTGGATGAGGGCAAGCCGACTGAGGCTGAATCCCGACAAGATGGAGGTGATGCTGGTGGGTAAGGCGGTGGGAGTGGCATCCGCCATCATTGATGGGGTTTGCCCTCTGCTGGTTCCCCAGGTTCAGAGTCTAGGATTGCTCCTTGACTCCCAACTCCACCTGGATCTCCTGTTGGGGTTGGTGGCGAGGAGCGCATTCCACCAACTACATCTGGTTTGGGGGCTTCCGCCATATGTCTCTGACCTGGCCACCATCCATGCTTTCATTACTTAGAAACTAGATTATTGTAATGCATCCTACGTGGGGCTACCCATGGGATGGTCTGGAAGCTGCATCTGGTACAGAATGCAGTGGCCCGTCTTCTTATGGGGACAGGCCACCGTGAGCACAGTACACCTGTGCCCCGTTCACTGCACTGGCTGCCTATAGTCTTCTGGGCCCGATTCAAGGTGTTGGTGCTTGCCTATAAAGCCCTAAACAGCCTGGATCCTACCTACCTGCGGAACCACCTCATGTCCCGGCCCCTGGATTGGCCCCTGTGTGTGCCTTTCTTGAAATCCCCCAGGTTTCCGGGGGGGAACACTATGGAGAGAGCTTTCTCGGTGGCCACATCAAAGCTGTGGAACTCCCTCCCAGCAGAGGCCTGATTGGCCCCAAACGGCTCTTCCTTTCGACAATCATGTAAGACCTGGCTGTTCTGCTAGGTTTTAGGTGAGAGAGATGGGTGATGGGAGGCCAGGTAGGTTTTTGTTTATATTCTTTTTTAACTTTTCCCATTGTTATAAAATTGTTTTAATGTATGTTTTTATATTGTCCATATATTTATATTGTTAGCTGCCCTGAGCTGCCTGTGGCAGGAGGGGTGGGATAAAAATTCTTAACACAAACAAACAAACAAAGATCTGAAATGACAAATCATGGCAAATGCTGTTTCTGTCAGAAACCGGCCATTCACCTTCATTCACACGATGCTGAAACTTGCCAGCTTTTCTGCTGTTTTCGCCATTTGTCGTTATTTTGGAAGAGTTGAACAGAGCTGCTGCAGGGCTGATGCGCACCCCATGCACACACCCAGCAGCTGTGGAGATGCATACGTGCTGGAGAAGTACTAGAAATTGTCATTAAAATGCCATAAAAGTGCTGTAAAACTGTCGTAAAAGTCCCAGAAAGTGACAAAAAATTATGAAAAATGCCATAAAAGTGATGAAAAATGAAAACAACCCACAGGCACCAATATCGACAATGGCAGAACTGTGGAATCACTGGAGACTGATGAAGTACCAAACACTCGCAAGTGCTCCTGGAAGTTCAGTATTTTCCTGCAGAACCGTAGCACTTGCTTTCGTCTCAGCTCTGTCCTAAATGGAAAGCACTGCATTTCCTATTGAACAGAAACTTGTGCTATTGTATATTACATTTTGCTTGTAATAGGTTTTCTTGGTAAACCAACACTTCCATTATTTATTAATTCATTCATATTTTTATGCCATGCTTCCTGCAAAGACTCAGGGCGGCTTACAATGATAAAAACAAAGTAAAAAACATTAAAATCAACAAAAAAACAATCATACCCCATCCAATCCACCGCTTTATCACCCAAACATCCCATCCCAACCTACCAAGTGCCTAACAACCCCACCACCAAACCCCCCATCCCCTACCCAACCCCAGCCCATCCTCCCCATTTATTAACCCCCACCCCCAATTCAGTC
Source organism: Sphenodon punctatus (assembly GCA_003113815.1). Classification (NCBI taxonomy): domain Eukaryota; kingdom Metazoa; phylum Chordata; class Lepidosauria; order Sphenodontia; family Sphenodontidae; genus Sphenodon; species Sphenodon punctatus. The sequence goes on along the minus strand of QEPC01000801.1, from coordinate 6,105,985 downwards.
CCTGATGCCAAAAGCCCAATGGAACAAAATAGTCTCACATTACCTCTGGAAGGGCACCAGGCTTGAACATGGGGGAGGGAGTTCCATAGCAACTGTGTGACGGTCAAGAATGCCCTCCTCATAGGAAGACCCGGCTAAAAAATGGAGTCTCCAGTTTTTAGACGCCCCCAGCCAACCACAGAGGTTGTGACGGGACATGGAGAGCCAGGCGATCCCTCACATAGATGAGGCCTAGGCAGTTTAGGGCTTCAAAGGTCATCAGCAGCACCTTGAATTGGGCCCAGAAGACTATTGGCAACCAGTGCAGCGAATGGAGCACCGGTGTTATATGCTCGCAGTGACACATCCCCATAAGGAGGTGAGCTGCCGCATTCTACACCAGATGCAGCTTCTGGACCATCACCAAGGGCAGCCAAATGTAGAACACATTGCAGTAGTCTAGCCTCAAGGTAATGAAAACATGGATGACAGTGGCTAGATTCAAATCCAAAAGAAAAGGCCGCAACCTCCTCACCAGATGGAGTTGGTGAAAAGCACTCCTGGCCACCACCGTGACCTTGCAATCTAGGCACAGCAAAGGGTCCAGAAGCACTTTGAGGCTATGAACCTGATCAACCAGAGGGGGCTGGACCCCATCAAAAGAGGAGTCTCAATCCCTTCCAGGACACAAGACTGACCATCATCACCTCAGTCTTGTCAGGATTCAGCTTCACTTGACTCGCTCTCATCCAGTCACCCACTGCAGCCAGGCAATGGGTAAGCACCCAGACTGCAGGACCTGAGTTGGATGAAAAGGAGAGGTAGAGCTGAGTGCCATCAGCATACTGTTTAACTCCAGCATACATTCTGTTTTACTCCAGCATACTGATGGCACCGCACCCCAAACCTCTGAATGACCTCATCCAGCGACTGCATGTACACGTTGAACAAGAGGGGGGACAGGATAGAACCCTGTAGGACCCCACAAGAGAGATACCGAGAGGATATTAGCAACTGCCCAACACCACCCACTGAGACCTCCCAGCCAAGGGAGGAACCACTCAAGAGCAGTCCCGCCCACTCCAACCAGGTCCCGCTGGCAAGTCAACAACACCTCATGATCAATGGTATTGAAAGCCACTCAAAAATCTAATAAAATCAAAGGTAGAATTTCCCCAGTCTAACTCCAGGCGAAGGGACCCCCCCATATCCGGGACTATTTGTTATGTGTACCGGAGGTGGGGCAGGTCGCAGAATATCTGGCTGCCCCAATCTCTGGAAGGGCCAAGCAGTTGATCTGCTCAGCGAGGCTTAATGCCTTCCCTTCCTGTGTATTTGAGGTTCTGATACTTGGCATTCCTTATGCCTATCGTCTGTGTCCTTTTGACAATTTGGAGGTGGAGACTTTAGGTCATATTATTCTTCGATGTCATTTGTATGACAATTTGCGGCTGGAGTACCTGGGGTCCATTTTAGAAGCCCATCCAGGCAGATCCGAACATGTGCTGCTGGCGTTGATCCTTCACAGTTCGAATCTTGATACTATTAGAAATACTGCAGCTTTTTTAATGCAAGCACTCCATTTTAGGAAATTTTTTATGGGATATTCTGTGCCTTCATTAACTAACGCAGCTGATTAATCTGGGATATCCCCCAGTTTATACTGTGTAATTGACCCTATTACACAGCTAGACACTTAGTAGGTTGCCTCAGTGTACCTTTTTTGATGAAGGCCATTGATTTTGATTTTGTTTTATGCTTTGATTCTCTGTTTTATGCTGGATGTTTGAGATGTTTTGTAATATAGTGATTTTGTTTTATGTTTTGACTTTGTCTTGGTTGGGTTGGATCGTTTTGTGATGTATTTTAGTGTGTTACAATGGTCTATGACCACGTAATAATTACTTACTTACAACTGGTCATTGGTCATTGGTACTTACATTGGTCATTGACCAATGTCACCAGTGCAGTCTCTGTGCCATGCCCAGGACAAAAACCAGACTGCAAAGGATCCAAGAATCCAATAGCATCCAGATGCTGGAGCTGATGAGCCACCACCCATTCAGTAACCTTCCCTAAAAAGGGAAGGTTAGAGACAAGCTGATAGCTGGCAGGGGAATCAATGTCCAATGATGGCTTCTTAAGCAGAGACCGGACAATCGCTGCCTTAACGCAGCTCGGCATTCTGCCCTCCTGAAGGGAGGCATTGATCACCCCAGCCAGCAATGGTCCCAACGTCTCCCAGCTGGTTTTCACCAGCCAGGATGAGCAAGGATCTAATTTACAACTTTTGGCTTGCACAGCCCCCAGCACCTCCTCCGCATTACAAAGCAATCAGGAAAAAAACCCTTCCAAAACGTGTACAGACCTGTGTACATCTGAACAGAATCACTAGAGCCCTGGCCTGAACCTTCCACATTAAGTACATTTTGTGTCTCCATAACAATCATTGGTCCCAAGGTGGGGAGTGAGGGGGAGAGAGAGATATATCTTTATCTGAAGCCTGTCATTTACAATTATGAAGTGCACAGTGATGGGGCCTGCCTCAAAGAAAGCATTTAATTCCACAACATTTTTTCAGAATGTAGTAGTAGAAGCAGTAGCAGGCACCAGCAATGTACCTGGCACTTTACAAATTAATTGAATAGACGCGGTTCCTGCCCTAGGGTTTACAATCTGAGAGACGGGGGGAGGGAAGGGAGGGGGGAGATGAAGGAAAGGGAACAGAGGGAGAGACAAGGGGTCACAAAGATGCAAGGTCCCAGGCGCATACGCTTGGCTTGGTTATCCCAACAGGACTACACATCTGATTCTGGAATTAAACAGGAATATGGGATAGTTCTATGAGGATACTGGCCAAGCAAGCAAACTGGGATTGAAATGAAGTTCTCCATTCAGTGACAACCAATTCATATGCTGGGGTAGTTCATGTGTAGCAATTATTAACATGTCTCCATGCTTCGCCCCTAAAAAGGAAACAACTAACAAAAGTTCACACATCCTATGATGAGACAAGTGTAAGTTATTAAAAGACACTGATTTTAACAGGCATCAGTACAAAATGTCAGGGATTAAAGAGAATTGATACTGCAAGATACTGCACGCTGCAGGGACTACCTGATAGTGATCCAGAAAAGGGGGATGGGGTGAGGAGATGAGATTGTAGTTATTATCCAGCTTGTTAAACACAGATGTTCCATAAGGGTTTACATTACAACTGATTTTCTGCCAATCAAAACCAATATGTTCTGTTTTCAGGGGTGTACTGAACAAGTATATTCAGTTTTTACTTTGCATGTAGGAGGATGCCCACTTTCTTGGCAAAATAAATGTTGCTACAAGCTAGTGAGAAAAAAAATAATTGTTTAAGTGAGAGATATACCACACAGCTCTTTTGGCAAAACTTGTTGTTGGAACCCTGATGCATTTACCATTTTAAACCTAAAAAAAGGTCACATCTTCAGTGCTCCAGATGGGGCAATGAGCTGTCAGCTGCCGTGCTCATATGCCGTGACTGACATAAGAAAACAGCTAGTTTTGAAAAATTTCATGCCTACTGCTTAGCCAAACAGTAAGTGTCAGCGATGCCCACTTCATGATCTTGCGCCTATGTGCTGGATGTGAACCGTGATGTCAATTCTCAGTGCTAGAAACGCAGCTAAATGTGCATACTCCTACATAACCATCTAGGAGACAAGTAGGAATGGAAAAGCAGCACAGGCACTCTTAACACGTCACCATGTATACATGCTCCTGGGCATAGAGGTCACTCACAACACTGAATGCTAGCCTCACAGTGCTCAGATATAAATCTATTTATTTATTTTTCCTGCCCTTCCCCTAATGTTCCTTCCTGGTAGGGAGGTCCCAGAGAGTAGTGATGAGCGACTGCTCGTCATCCTCTTAGGACCTCCCTTGCAGGGTTCTATTCTGCCTCCCCGCTTGTTTAACGTGTGTATGAGGCCACTGGGCGAGGTCATTTGGAGGTTCGCGGTAAAGTGCCATCAATATGCTGACGACACCCATCTCCACCTCTTTTTTAAAAACTGGAGCTTAGTTATTGAATTTTTGGGTCACTCACCATGACCGAAAAAGATGTTGCATATGCTGCTATTCAACCTGCTAACACTGTTTTTAAAATCTGTTCTTTTGGATATTCACCTCTTTAGGGAAGGGAAAGCTAAGCTACTGTAATTTTAGCAAGCTCCTCATTGCACTTTCCCTAAACGTGAGGTTAATAGCAGAAAAGCTTGCTCTCTGCCTGATAAGCAGAAGGGGTGAGGACAGAAGTGTTGGGTCACTCTGGCCATGTGCATAATGGCACTTCCATTATTCGATTGAGATTTCCAAAGTTTTCCGGGTACTTGGTATCTTGGAAGTTTAGAAACCCCAGTAAATTCCAAATAAAACCAAGGACCAAGTTTCAGCTCCAGACTAAACATAAAACATACCAGAACATAAGAACATAAGAAGTGCCATACTGGGTCAGACCAATGGTCCATCTAGCCCAGCATCCTGTCTCCGACAGTGGCCAATCACGGTGGCTTGGAAGAAGTACCCAACAGGTCACAATGGGGGATCGATCCCCTGTTGTTTTCCCCCAGCTCCCATCATGTTCACCGATCCTGTCTGGCTAATAGCTTCTAATGCACCTATTTTCATCTGACCCAGACCCTGCTGTCTCGTTGCTATCCCAGTGTTTGGAGGCTGTGGCGGAATGGATGTGGCAGAACAGATTGAAGTTCAACCCCGATAAGACAGAGGTGATGGTGGTAGGGAGACCGAGGGAGGTGACGGCCCCCCTGATTGGGGGGTTCGCCCTCCTATAGCTCAGCAGGTTCAGAGTCTGGGCATGGTATTTGATGCAGATCTCCGCCTGGATCGACAGGTGGAGGTGGTGGCGAAGACTGCCTTCCGCCAGTTATATCTGGTGCAGAGGCTGCGCCCGTACGTCTCCGGCCTGGACCTGGCCTCCCTCATCCATGCCTTTGTCACCTCGAGGCTGGACTACTGCAACACGCTCTACATGTGGCTGCCCTTGTTCCTGGTTCAGAGGCTGCAGCTAGTGCAGAATGCGGTGGCCCGGCTCCTGTCAGGGACGGGTCGCCGGGACCACATAACACCTGTGCTCCGGGCTCTGCACTGGTTGCCAATAGCGTGCCGAGCCAGGTTCAAGGTATTGGTATTGATCTATAAGGCCCTTCATGGTCTTGGCCCCTTGTACCTCAGGGACCGTCTCACCCTCCACGCCCCAGAGCGGCTAATTCGGTCTGCCCGGGGTGCCTTCTTGGAGGTCCCCCGTGTTAAGTGGGGGGCCACAATGGAGAGGGCATTCTCGGTGGCTGGGCTGCGCCTTTGGAATTCCCTCCCGGAGGAAGCAAGCCTGGCCCCAAGCCTTTTAACATTCCGGTGAGTTTGTAAAACCTGGCTGTTCGTCCAGCCTTTGGGGAGGAAGGTGGGTTAGGGGTTTTAATCTCCCCCTACCCTTATTTATTGTATTTATTGTTTTTGTGCCTAACCCTGTTTTAATATTATTAGGAGTATTTTAATTTTTTATATGATTGTATTTTTATGTTTCAAAAATTGTTAGCCGCCCCAAGCTGTTTTCAGGAGGGGCGGGATAAAAATCAATAAAATAAATAAATAAAATCTTCCAGAAACTTGTCCAAACCTCTTTTAAACTCAGCTATAGGACTGGCCCTTACTACAGCCTCTGGTAGTAGATTCCACAACCCAATTATATGCTGAGGGAAAAAATATTTTCTTTTATTTGTTTTAAGCTTGCCACCCATGAGTTTCATGGAGTGTCTCCTAGTTCTAGTACTAGCTGAGAGGGTAAATAACTGCTCCTTGTTTATTAGTTCCACACCACTCATGATTTTATAGACCTCTATCATATCTCCTCTCAGGCGTCTCTTCTCTAAACTGAACATCCCCAACTTACCAAGCCTCTCCTCATACAGGAGCCCTTCCATGCCCTTGATCATTTTTGCTGCCTTTCTCTGTATCTTTTCTAGTTCAGCTATGTCTTTTTTGACATGGGGCGACCAGAACTGCACACAATGTTCAGGTGCGGTTGCACTATTGATTTGTATTTTGTTTGCTTATTTGACTGCGTTGTGGATTTCATTGTATTGTCCACAATTACCACCAGATCCTTTTCCTGAGTGGCAACTCCTAGCTTAGTACCCAGCATCGTGTATGCATAGTTTGGATTATTTTTCCCTGCGTGCATCAGTTTGTACTTGTCCACATTAAATCTCATTTGCCATTTAGATACCCAGGCACACAGTGTCATAAGAACCTGTTGCAGTTCCTCAGAGTCTGCTCGTGTTTGAACTACCTTGAATAACTTGTTGTCGTCTGCAAATTTGATCACCTCACTCTTAACACCCTTTTCCGAATTATTAATGAATACATTAAGCAGCACTGTTTCCAATACAGATCCCAGAGGCACACCACTTTTTACATCTCTCGATTGTGAAAACTGATCATTTAGTCCTACCCTTTGCTTTCTACTATTGATTTGTATAGAGGCATTATGACAGCCTCAGTTTTATACTCTATCTCCTTCCGAATAATTCCTAACGTTCTGTTTGCTTTTTTTGACTGCTGCTGCGCACTGCGCTGTGGATTTCATTGTATTCTCCACAACCACCCCCAGATCCTTTTCCTGAGTGGTAACTCCTAGCTTAGTACCCAGCATCGTGTACGCATAGTTTAGATTATTTTCCCTACGTGCAACACTTTGCACTTGTCCACATTAAATCTCATTGCCATTTAGATGCCCAGGCACCCAGTGTCATAAGAACCTGTTGCAGGTCGAGTCTGCTTGTGTTTTAACTACCTTGAATAACTTGTTGTCGTCTGCAAATTTGATCACCTCACTCTAAACACCCTTTTCCAAATAAATTAATAATGAATACATTAAACAACACCGGTCCCAATACATATCCCTGAGGCACACCACTTTTTACATCTCTCGATTGTGAAAACTGATCATTTAGTTTTACCCTTTGCTTTCTATCTTTCAACCAGTTTCTGATCCATAGTAAGACACTATCTCCTACCCCATGACTTTTTAATTTTCACGCCAAAAGAGTCTGTTGCCATCCTCCAGTGGAGCAGCTGCAAAGACCGCTCACTCTAAGGAGATAGGTGGGGGAAGAGGATTCCCTAAAATATCCTGATGTGACACCGAAAGAACAGGAAATATATTCCGGCACAGAAAGGTAATAAGACTTCTCTGAGAAAGCATGTACGAGGAATATATTTCTCAGATCTGGGTACTAAAAATGATGCAGATAAATTGGTGCAAGTGCAGGGAACAGCAAAATAATAATCAAATTAAAATTTAATTTTCGCAAGAGTCTCTCATGAGGGACCTTATCAAATGCTTTCTGAAAATCTAGGTACACTATATCTTCTTGGTCTCCTTTGTCCACATACTTATTTACACCCTCCAAGAATTCCAACAGGTTAGTGAGGCACGATTTACCTTTACTAAATCTGTGTTGACTCTTCCCCATTAAGCCATGTTTGTCAACATGCCCTGTAATTCTGTCCTTAATGATGGTTTCCATCATTTTCCCGGCACAGACGTCAAGCTTACTGGTCTGTAGTTTCCAGGATCACCTCTGGATCCCTTTTTAAAAAGCGGGGTTACGTTTGCCACCCTCCAGTCCTTAGGTACAGTGGCAGATTTTAGTGACAGGTTACAAATTACTAACAGTAGGTCTGCGATTTCATATTTGAGTTCCTTTAGAACTCAGGGGTGAATGCCATCTGGCCCTGGTGACTTGTTAGTATTCAGTTT